>CATIWQ010282941.1:0-11109 GCA_949673415.1 Euphorbia schlechtendalii | reverse complement strand
CTTCGATTTGCTCATTTACAACTTCTTGAACACTCTTTGATTTAGACTTTGTAAATGTAATTAGAAAAGGATCTTCCAACTTTAATTCCAAGTCTTTATCAATTTTATGCTCAATAATCAGTGTTCCTTGATTCGCGTCAGAATGTATATAGGATTTGGAACTTTGGAATTTTCGTTATTGATTTTGTTTGTAAGAAGTGTCTTGTCCAGAAATTTTATGTAGAATTCATACAATTAGTTGATTCAATATTGTAAAACCAGATCAGCAAATATTTTTTAGTTTTACGGTTTCAGTTCAATTTTTTTTACAGACAATTATCTCTTTGAGCCGATTCCATGATTTCGGATTTACGTTTTCATTGCATTCGGTTTGGGGGGTTGGGTGGGGTGGGGGGCAAAATTATCTATCTGAAATTGTTTGAAATGAGCCTAAAATTAATTGCTTGACCATGATTTCTCTTAAACTTATTTGAGCTAAAATTATTGAAAAGAATTAAATTTAACTTAATTAAAGAGGTACATTCCATACACATACGTGTATACAGATTTGGAGTAAATATATTATCGTGTAGAATTGAAATTTTTTTTATAATGTGTAGAATTAATTGAATTCAAGAGATTATCTATTTTTTTTCATTTAATTATAAGTCCAAAATAACAATGCCTCTTATTTAGGTAGCAAGAAATTGAACTGCATGGATTTTTATTTTACTGCTCCGGAGCTTAATTGCTCATATTAGTACATTGGATGAGTCTACAATAAATGGCATGTATTGTTATGTACTGTAATCTTATCTAAAATGCATTTAAGAAGTCAAGTTATTAACTTTATAATTGTTAAAAGTAAAAGAAAAAAAATCGTTTTATCTCCTTACTAAATTAGTGATGTTTTCTTACTTAAATTACATTCTTTTTATTATTTTCAATTTTTAAATTAATTCTTACTTTAATTAATAAATTGTATGTTTCTCGTAAATATTTTTTTCCAATCTAATTAGTATTGAACATAAGTTATTTAATAATATTATATGAATTAATTATAATGTTTAACTTCTTCAATTATTTGAAATCATTATAAACACACTATACTCATCCCAATTTATAATAAGGATCATCGGAAAAATCGAATTGAAAAACAGCTTGTACAATAATAAATAATATGAAAATAAATAGTAAATAATTTGAAAATATAAGGTGAACTCGATTTTTTTACCGACCATCATTCTTAGAATTATGATTTGAGGAGTTCTAACAATTTTATTTTGTCGTAGAAGTTAAAAATAATAATTAATTGAAATAAAAATTTAATTGATTTATATAGTATTATTAAAAAAGTTTGAACAATAATAATTAATTGGAAAAATAATGAGGTAAATTTAATTTTTTTATCAATGACCACTATTATAAATTGAAGAATTCTAACAACTCATTTTATTACAAAAATTAAACATAATAATTAATTCAAATAAAAATTACATTGATTTATTTAATATTATTTAAAAAACAGTTTGCACAATAATAATTAAATCAAAATTTATTTTACCAATAACATACTTATTGATTAATTAAAGTAAGAATTAAATTGAAAATAGTAAAAATAAAAATAAATGCAATTTAGGCAAGAAATTATTATTGAATAAGTTAACTTATCAATAATATAAATTTATAATTGTTAAGTAAAGGAAATAATTTCTTCTTATGCTCCCTAATTCAATAATTATTTCTTGCCTAAATTGTAATATTTTCTATTATTTTTACTTTTTCTGATTTAACTCTTACTTTAATTAATCAATAGGTACGTTCTTGGTAAAATAAATTATGATTTAATTATTATTGTGCAAACTGTTTTTAAATAATATTATATAAATCAATGTAATTTTTATTTGAATTAATTATTATGTTTAACTTTTGCAATAAAATGAGTTGTTAGAATTCCCATATAATAAGGATCATTGATAAAAAAATCGAATTTACCTCATTATTTTTCGAATTAATTATTATTTAATTTTTAATTTATTATTACTGTTCAAATTTTTTTTAATAATACTAAATATATCAATTAAAATTTTATTTCAATTTTAATTACTATTTTTAACTTCTGCAATAAAATGAAATTATTAAACTCCTCGAATTATGATTATAATAAGGACGGTTGATAAAAAAAAAAATCGAGTTCACCTCATTATTTTTCAAATTAATTACTATTTATTTTCATATTATTTATTATTTTACAAACTGATTTTAAATTTGATTTTTCAAATGATCCTCATTATAAATTGGGGATGAGTATAATATAGTTATTACAATTTCAAATTATTGTAGAAGTTAAACATAATAATTAATTCAAATAAAATTTTTTTATTGATTCATATAATATTATTAAAAAATTATTTTGTTCAATAATAGGAAAAAAATATTTACCACAAACATACTATTTTATTAATTAAAGTAAGAATTAATTTAAAAATAAAAAATAATAAAAAAGAATGTAATTTAGGTAAGAAAATATCATTAATTTTGTAAGGATGATAAAGAGATTTCTTTTTTTTCCACTTTTAACAATTATAAAATTAATAACCTGACTTCTTAAATACATTTTAGATATGATTACGGTGCATAACAGTACATGCCATGTACCGTAAACTCATCCTTAGTGCATTACACAGGTCTACAATTATATTACACGTATTATTAGAAGAATGTGCGCCAACGTAATTAGTTACTAATGAAGTTAATTCGAGAGGTGTGGTTAAGTAGAAAGTACTCAGGTTCATCCATTTAAACAAAAGGCTTGAGATCGTTTGGCATTGGGTCTATAAATTAGTGAGAAGATTAGTCACTAGATCTATTGGTGGATACTTTTAATTTAACAAATAAATACTAATAAAGTCATAAGTAATTTGAAATAAGATTTTGAATTAAAGGAGTTTTCGAAGAAACTAAATATTAATCATTGGTCATCCCACATTATTAATGGATGTACCCATTGTACTAAACCCAATTGTTAATTTGGGATAGGCCAAATGTATTATTACTACCCTTAACTTGACTTAAATATCTGATATCACCCTTAAGTTATAAAAGGTGTAGTTAGCCCCCTTCAACTTGGTAAAAAAGAACTAGTTAATCTCCTCAGGTTGAGTTAGCAATCTATATGACACATTTTGACTTTCAAAACAAGTGAAAATCTTTATTATATTTTATATTAAAAAATCTTTTTTATATTAAAACATACACTAGTACAAAAATGCACTTTTGGATCGGTCATTTTTCACTATTAGGATCGGTTTCTTACCGATTCAATAGCCGACGATCCAAAAACCCAAAGCCATTTGGATCGGTTTGAAGACTAATCCAATTAAAGAACAAATTGCATCGATTTTCAAATCCTAACAGATCCAATTAGAGAAAAAAGAGAGTCATATTTGGATCTGTTTACTTCAAAACCGATCCAAGTGGCTGATAGCGTTGGAGAAAAAGGCACATCATTTATTGATCGGTTTACTCCAAAACCGATCTAATAGCTTTTTTTTAATTTTTATTTTGTTTTATCTAAAATGTTTTCACCTATAGTATTTCCATATCAGCATTCTTACAAATTAACCAAATATACATAAAAATAAAAATAAATTTTCAATCTTGAATCACAATCAAATAGTATAATTCCATACATTATTGTTCAATCCAAAGAAAAAATCTCAAGTGCACATACAAAACCAAACAAAGGTATATATAATTCTCAAAAAGTTATGTACAATAACAATCCCAAGTGCACATACGAAACCAAACTTCAAACTTCAATTGTCAACTAATACACATACAAAACTTCCAACCCAAATTTCTTACTAAGAAAACGGATCATATAAGATGCAAATATGTCTCGAATCTCATTTAGCTCCTCGGGGCTATAGGTAGTGGTTCTTTCAAAAGACTATAATCAATAAAACAAGAGATAACAAATGGATTAATATAAGATTATCATTCATATCAAACTAACATAAAAAGATAAATTATTCACATGAATAAACTAACTGAAGAATTTAACAAGTACCTCATTAGTTTCTTTGCATCAACATTATTGTTGATTATTTCATTTATGAAACGCATGAAAAAGTAGCCACATTCAGTAGATCCATGATGCTTCGTACATTAAAAACTGAAATTTAAACTAAGTTATAAGTATATTATTATTGAGTGGATAAACTTAAACAAAAAAGAAAACAATACTGTTCCATTGATATATTTAAAGGATGGTGGTGACGCTTCCTTTGCCCGCTTTTCTTTTGAATAATTTGGGATGCCTTTAGTGCACTATATAACATAAATAAATTGCAGTCCCTGTGGCAACCAGATCAAAGAATTTGAACCAGAATCAGAAAAGCTATCATTACTACAATAGAAATCTTAAAAAGTAAGAATGCAAAAATCAAGCCTATTAGGTTTTTTAAAAAAAAAGCCTATCAATTAAAAGAAATAATAATAACAGACAAAAATTCGTAGAGGTATACCAAGAATTATTATAATTACACATAATATCTTTCATTGTGATATTCTCGAGTTATTACTGTATTATCGTCTACTAGGTCATGCATAGGTGAAAATAAAGAAGATGGCATCTCATGAAACTATTGATCATACTCTTGTTCATTAACCACATCATCAATGCCTAGTATTTGTCTCTTGCATTTAAAAGCTATAGAAAATCGGGTATCTAAAGTATCAGTCATGTAAAAGACTTGTTTTGCTTGAGAAGCCATAATGAATGGATCTTCTTGATGCCCTAATTGGTTGAGGTTAACAAGTGTTAAGAAATCGTGTTCATCTTTCTTAACACCACGATTACAATCAATCTGCTGACATTGAAACAAAGAAATCTTGAATTGATTTGCATATTCAAGCTCAAATATGTTTTCAATGAAGCCATAGTAAATGTTTTTCTTTTCAACCAAATTTTATCCTTTTTACTAGCGTATTTTGATGATAATGCCAAAACTGAAATCTCGCTATTCTGCATTGTGGAATTTTTATCTTGTCGCACCGTGTAAAAGGAATAACCATTGATGTCATACCCTTCATAAGACCGAACAACATTATTACATCCATATGATAACCATCTCAATGTAGGCGATAATTCAGAATTGTTGCTAAGTTCTGACATCAGTTGTTTCTTAAACCATGCTAGAAATGAATCATCATGCATATGAGCCAACTCAACTTCAGTTTTAAAAGGATTTTCATATCTCAAAGCTGAAATATGTTCCACCATGTATTGATGAACTTCTGATAGACTTTGGAGAGCATATAAATTTATCTTACGCAACAACGTGGGGTCAATTCTTATTGTTCTTCCACCAGTAGTAACCTTACCTAGGAGCCGATCAAAGTATCGATACTTAGGCAATCCAATTCCTTCGGTATTTGCAATAAACTCAGAACACCATGACACGACTTCTTCAAACACATATCATTAACAATACTTGCTTCTGGCCTAGCTAGATTCATGACCATTCTTTTCAAGATTCCCATTACTTGTTCATATATCTTAAGAATATGGGTCCACATAGTTTAATTTCCTGAACCAAATGTATAATAAGATTAGGCATTATATCAAAGAAAGATGGTGGAAAATATATTTCAAGTCTACACAGTATCTGAACTACGTCAAGCTGTAATGCATCTAATTTGGATGGACCAATGACTTTACTACTGATAGTGTGAAAAAACATACATAATCGAGTGATAGTATACCTAACTTCACTAGGTAATATCCCTCGAATTGCAGCTGGTAAGAATTGTTGAATAAGAACATGAAAATCATGTGATTTCACTCCTATTAATTTCAAGTTAGACAAGGAAACAATCGAACTAAACTTTGAACAATAACCAGCTGGTACTTTTAAATTATGCAAAGACGTACATAAGCTAGTTTTTTCTACTTTTGATAGAGTATAGCAAGCCAGTGGTAGATATACGTGATTCCCACGTTGTTCTGGTGCTAACTCTATTCGACCCATTTGAACCATGTAATTTCTTGGATTTAATCCATCCTTCATTTTATCAAGAATGTTCAAAAGTGTCCCAACAATCTCATCACAAACATTTTTCCCAATGTCCATGACATCAAGATAATGTCTTACATCCAAATGTTACCAATATGGTAGATCCCAAAAAATTGACCTCTTTTTGTACCTGACATCTTTTTTAGCCATATACGATTTACCATATATGGTTTGAATGTCCTTAACCCTCTCATAAACTTACAGTCCTCTCAAAGGTAACTGCGCCTTATTCTTCTCCACTTTTCCATGAAATGCCTTATGTTTTCTTTGAAAAGAATGATTTGTAGGGAGAAACCTTTGATGATTCTTATACGCATACTTACTATAATTGTGTAGTCGACATGCTTCTGTATCATCCTCACAAATTGGATAAGTTTTTTTACCTTTCACGGGGTACCCTAACAAATTTCCATAAGCAGGAAAGTCTATAGTACAAAAGATCATTACACGAATGGTAAAATTTGATACACTATAGGCATCAGACATCTCCACACCTTCATCCTAAAGCAATTTCAAATCATAAATAAGAGGAGATAAGAGGACATCAATGTCATTTCCAGGTTGTTTTGGCCAACATATGAGAAGTGATAACATTAAGTACTTGCGCTTTATACAAAACCAAGGGCAAATTGTATATGGTTAAGATAACAGGCCGAGTGTTATATTGGGAGCTCAAACTTCCATATGGATTCATCTCATCTATACATAAACCAAGATGTAAGTTTTGAGCGTCAATACCAAATTGCAGAAACTTATCATTGATTGAACGCCATTGGGGTGAATCAACCGGATGTCGCATTAACCCATCATCCTTCCTAATATCATGATGCCACTTCATTAACTTTGCATTCTTTTCATCCAAGAAAAGATGTTTGAATCTCGGTATAATCTGAAGATACCATAATACCTTTACTGGTACACCTTTCTTCCTTAAGTTAGCAAAATTTTTTTCTTATAACAAGACGATCCACAACTTGGATAAGTTTCCATATCTGCATACTCATTTTAGAATAAGACACAATATTTCGAACATGCATGAAACTTCTCATACTCTAAACCCATAGGTCACATGAGTTTCTTTGCCTTGTACATACTGGTTGGGAGTGTGTTCCCATCAGGAAACATGTCTTCCAACATTTCCAAGAGATCTGTGAAAAATTCATCAGTCACACTATGTCTAGTCTTTAGGTTGAACAATTTGAGGACGCATGAGAGTGTTGTGTATTTCACACATCCCATATATAACTCTATCTTGGATGCTTTGAGAATGTTTTCAAACATATGAGGACTCTCTGTGAAGTTATCTTCCACGTCACGAAGCATATCATTGATTTTGTCACTCTCCCCTTCATTTTCATTTCTAATAAAAGAATTAATAACTGTTGGATTCATGGGATTATATGATTTCTCTTCCATATCACACACTTCCCCATGCTATGTCCATATTGTATACCCTTTTGTAAACCCCCGACAAATTAGGCGATCCTTCAATGCACCTATGCTTACTGAAATCCTCATGTTATTGCAATCACGACAAGGACAACGAATACTTAATCACTTTTTGATAGATATTCTAAGGCAGCCACAAAAAACCCATTAACCCCTTCCGAAAATTCGATGGAAGTTCGGTTCAAATACATCCAACTTCGATCCATTATCACCTAATTTTATAAAATATATAAACTCTCCATTTAGTTGATATAATTCATTACTAGCTAATTCTGACTTGTTTTAATTGCATAATCAATAGTGTCAATGTCACAAGTGTTCGCATATATGGTACATAAATTAAAGAAACAACAAACACAATACAAAGGACTAGAAAAGTAAAGAGTATATGAATATAATAAAGAAATAATGATACAAAATAAATAAATACAAATATTAATAAATTAATTCATCGGATAACAATTTTAAATTTTTTTGAAAACAAAACCTAGCCAGTTCAATTTCCAGGGGAGTGTAAAGGATTATTAGCTAAAATAGGATTCTTGAGTTTTCATAAGTATATAATTACACTTTTAATCATGATATTTTCAATCATAAAATGATATGGTTTTGTTTTATTTTATACTTCATATAAAAGATTTCATGTGGTATGTAGTTGTTTTTGATGCAAATGCAAAAACTAGGTAAATCTTGGAAGTAAAATGAACAAAAGTGGAATTCTATGCAAAAAGAGTGAAAAAGGTGCAAAAAGATGCGTGAAACTTAAGGAATTGGTAAAAGATCGCAGATGTCAAAGATCAATAGAAATCGTAAAGAAGAATCATGTGAAAAAGGCATGTCACGATCGTGACACATATATCACGGCCGCGACTTGTTAACCTTCACAATAGAAAGTTGCCAACTAAGTATTCACGGTCACGACATACATTTGCAATCGTGACCTTGACCGTTTTTGGTCATTTCTTCTCTTCTTTCAACCGCCGGATAAGAACGATCAACCGCCATCAACTACCAACCGAAAAGACACCTTTTGGAAGTCAACCAATCATTAAAAGGTTAATTTCCATTATAGATGAGGTTGAATCTTTGCATCTAATCATATTGAAGTGATGCAACTCTTCGCCAATGGACACGATTCTTCGTTTGGATAGACGCAACCCTTCACACTCTATAAATAGGGTTCAAAACTCAACAATTTCGTGGTGCATGGTTATGGAATGATTAGAAGGCATTGAATGATAGTGTGCATGTATAGATAGAGAGTGTAATATCTAGATTTCGCTACGTTCAAAGTCTTAGCGAGAAAAATGTATAAGTGATTCGATTCCTATTTCGATCACTATATTTCTACACAAATTTGAGCGCTTGTTGTATAAGTGTAATTGCAAAGAACTTATCAATAAAATTTTTCATTCTTCAACATTCTTTTATTCGAGATTCACAAAGAATAGCATCCTAGCAGAGGTTCTGTACGAGTCGAGACATGATTCAAAGTAGACACAGGAATTGCGGGAGTTGACAACTCCCATTAAAGAGTGGATACGGTTTGATCAACTTTAGCTTTCAGTTGCATACCTTACAACTTTACTTTGTTTTCTGCTTATACTTTCTATTTCGAAGTTTATGATATGTCTATGTGTCATAAAGAGTAATTCATTTTGCGTCATTTATATTAATCAAGTTATATGCTTTCAAGTTAACTTTAAGAGTGATTTCGGGGTTAACAAGATTGTGTATAATCACTGGATCTGTGATTATAATGCTGTTTAGTGAGCCAAAACTTTTGGAGTGGTAACTTGCCAAATATGGCTATGTGAGAGCGACTCATACTAAGCATAGTAATATAGTTATCCAGGTTCTTATAGGTGTCATAATTTGTTTACCCTAGATTTAGAAAAGTCATCTCATGTGTTGTTCTAGGGTAAATTATTGAATATTAGGGCTTCTAGAACCTTATTTGTTGAAGTTTTCTAGTGCACGGAATATTCTTGATGATTTTGCATGGTTTTCTCTGTTAAACTTGTTCGTAGGAATATCTCTACATTTTACATCTTCTCTAGTCTGTTCATACATCTATCCGTTCATCCATCTATCATCCAAACCCCCCCAATATAAATTTCATATTTTTGTTTACCCCGTATCTCTAGTTGGTCTTTAAAACCGAATTCCTTCCTTGTGGGATCAATATCTTTTACAACTACATCGAAACTGTATACTTGCAGCGATCACCATTTTTCTATTTGATAAGCCCTCAAAATAAATAGATTCAAAACCTTGCTATCAAGTTTTTGGCGCCGTTGCCGGGGAAGGCAAGTGCATCTCAAAGATTAAATTGTCGAATACGGGCAATTATATATATATATATAAAATATATAATTTTTATTATTTATTTCTGATTTTATTTTTGAATTTTAAATTATTTATATTCTATTATTATTATTAACATATTTTTCTTGCTTATTCATTGAGTTTTCTTTCTAGCGTGTGCATGCCAAGTACGCGTAGTTCGGGAGAAAGTTTGGCATCTTTCAAATCAGAAATAGAACGATTTGGTAGGACAAGGAAACAGAGAAATAGGAGACAAAGAAGAGGGATGGCTTAAGAAGAACAGCAAAATGTGGATCAACCATAACCAAGACTCGTGGATTATGTCGCTCCGACCATCAATGGTAACAATCAAGGAGTTGCTAGACTACCCATTGTCACAAATCAGTTTGAAATTACTTCAAATGATAAGCAATAATGTGCAACACTATGGTATACCCATTGAAAATGCGAATGCTCACATTGCAAACTTTTTAGAAGTCTGTGATACTTTCAAAATGAACAATGTTCCTGAAGAAGTAGTTAAACTTCCCTTATTCCCATTTACATTCCGTGATAAAGTGAAAGTTTGGTTGAATTCGTTACCCCCAAATTCAATCACTACTTGGAACCAATTAGCCCAAGCCTTTCTGACTAAATATTTCCCTTTAGCCAAAACCGCAAGACTCATTAAAGAAATCACTTCCTTTACCCAAAAAGAAAGTGAATCCTTGTACGAAGCCTGGGAATGTTATAAGGAACTTCAACGAGTTTGTCCTCATCATGGTTTACCTCAGAATGTAATTCTGCAAACTTTCTACAATGGAATAAATCATGCAACAAGAGGAGCGATTGAAGCTATGGCTATGGGATCTCTTATGAAGAAAACTAGTCAGGAAGCCTTTGATCTTTTGGAAGATATGACAAATAGCAATAGTATGTGGCCAGTGGAGAGAGCACAAGTAAGTACTACTAATCTTACTCATTCGCATACCGCATCTTCGTCTTCTAGCTCAGTTAAAAAGGTCAATGAATTAGATTCTATTTTTGTTATGCAAGCACAAATATCTACTTTATCTAATAAGATAGATAACATTCATATAAATAAGAGTAACCCTTTGACATGTGAAAATTGTGGTAAAATTGGACACACTTCTTTTGAGTGTAACTTTAACCCATGTGTAGGGGAGCAATTAAGTTATGTTCAAAGTCAAGGGAATTCTTATGGCAATAATGGAAATAACTATAGGAATTCTAATTGGAAGTATGGTGATAATCAACAAAAGAATTATCAGGG
>CATIWQ010282922.1:0-13425 GCA_949673415.1 Euphorbia schlechtendalii | reverse complement strand
CTTCACCGATCTTCGACAGCCTCGGTCCTACGCCCAATCTTTACGTTCGACGTCTCTTTTTGCACCTTTTTCACTCTTTCTTTCATAGAATTCCACTTTTAATCATTTTACTTCCAAGATTTACCTAGTATCTGCATTTGCATAAAAAACAACTACATACCACTTGAAATCTTTTATATGAAGTATAAAAATGACTCAAACTATAGTGTTTATTGTGTGAAATTATCATGATAATAAGTGTAATTATACACTTATCACCTATGTATATAAGAAGGCTAGTGGGAGTGCGATCGTTTTCCTTGTATTATATGTCGATGACATATTATTAATAGGAAATGATATTCCTTTTCTTTAGATAGTTAAGACGTGGTTGTCAAAGAAGTTCTCCATGAAAGACTTTGGAGAAGCAGCTTGACTGCTCAAGGTTAAATCTAGCCAAAACCTTGTATCTATCTCTATGAAAAACCTAGCAGACCTTTGTATTTATCTCTGTGAAAGACTTAACAGCCTTTTGTATCTATCTCTGTTAATGGAGAACTTCTTTAACAACAATGTCTTAACTATCTGAAGAAAAGGAATATCATTTCCTATTAATAATATGTCATCGACATATAATATAAGGAAAACGATCGCACTCCCACTAGCCTTCTTATATACATAGGTGATAAGTTTATAATTACACTATAGTTTAAGTCATTTTTATACTTCATATAAAAGATTTCACGTGGTATGTAGTTGTTTTTGGTGTAAGTGCAGATACTAGGTAAATCTTGGGAGTAAAATGATCTAAAGTTGAATTCTATGTAAAAAGAGCGAAAAAGGTGCAAAAAGATGCGTGGAACTTAAAGATTTGGATTAGGATCAAAGCTGTCAAAGATCAGTGAAGTCACAAAAAGAATTCTGAAGAAAAACACAAGTCACGGTCGTGACAACAATTCATGATCGTGACTTGATACACTTTAGAAGCAGAAAATTATCAAACAAATATTCACGATCGTAACTTGTATATCGCGGTTGCGACTTGGATTGTTTCTTAGTCAAATCTTCTTAACTACCAACCACCAGATAAGGATAATCAACCTCCATCAACTACCAACAAAAAGACACTTATCAGAAGTCAACCAATCATGAATAGATGCCAATCCATTGTGGATAAGATTAAAGCTTCTTAACCAATCACAATGAAGTGATGTAATCTTTTGCCAATAGACACAACTCTTCGTTTGGATAGATGCAACCCTTTGAACTCTATAAAAATAGGCTCCAAACCTTACAACTTTCGTGCATGGTGTAGCCTTGGAATTAGAAATAGTGAGAGATATAGTGTGTGCGTAGATAGAGAGTGAAATTATTTATTTTTTTCTACATTCATAAGTTTTAGTGAGAAAATGTTTAAGTTATTTGAACCCATGTTCTGATCACTAGATTTCTCTACATATTCGAGCGATTGTTTTATAAGTGTACTTGCAAATCACTTATCAATAAAATTTTTCATTCTTCAACATTCGTTTGTTTGATATTCATAAAGAATAGCATCCTAGCGGAGGTTCTGTACTGGCCGAGACCGAATTCAAAGTAGAGGTAGGAATTGCAAGAAATGACGACTTCCGTTAAAGAGTGGATACGATTTGATCAACTTTATCTTTCACTTGCATACCCTACAACTTTGCTTTGCTTTCTACTTATACTTTCTATTTTGAAGTTTATGATATGTCTATGTGTCATAATGCGTATTTCGTGTTGAGTCTTTTATATTAATCAAGTTATATGCCTTTGAGTTAACTTTAAGAGTAGTTTCGGGGTTAATGAGATTGTGTATAATAACTGGATCTGTGATTTTAAAGCTATTTAGTGAGCCAACATTTTTGGAATGGTAACTTGTTAAATGTGGCTATGTGAGAGTGACCCGTACTAAACATGGTAATATTGTTGTCCAGGTTTATATAATCGTCTTAATTCATTTGTACTAGATTTAGAAAAGTCATTTCATGTGTTGCTCTGCGGTGAATCATTGAACATTTGAGTGTCTAGAACCGATTAAGTTAAATTAGTCTAGTGAACGTAATAACTTTGTTGAACTTGATTATTTTCTTTGCTATACTTATTTTGTAGGAAAATATATATTTAGAATCTATAGTCTTCCATACATATATATATCTATCCATTCTTCATTCTAATCCTCCCAACTAAAATCCAAAAATATTTTATTTTCTTTATTTCATTTTTCTTATTGATCTTTAGAGATATTCCTTCCCTGTGGGATCGATATCTTTTAAAACTACATCGTAACTATATACTTTCAGTGGTCACCATTTTTCTGTTTAGATAAGCAGTACTAACAAGACCTGTTCGTATTTTGAACTTATATCTTATTAGTAGGAAAGTGGGAGATAAGGTTTTTGGCTTCATTATTAAATAAAAAATCCTAGTAGTTATTAGTGTCAGAACCTTGCAAACATCGGGTTTCATATCAGTCTAGAACACTGAGCTTAAAGGTACTCAGATGGGAAGCCAAGTTTAGGTTAACTGTTAGCTGCTCTATACTTTGGGTTCCTGTGAGGTCACACACTTTGGCTCTTTATGAGACTAAGTAAAGAACCTATAGTCTTGGTTTATGTCAAAATTATAAGTTGTACAATTCATCAGAAGAATTATTAATTGGTTGGACCGAATTAATAATTAAAGAGAATAAAGAGATAATAGGAAAAATTACGCAGAGCGGAGCAAGGAAATTTTTCCCCGTTGTGAGTGGGCCCAAAAAAGAACTTGGGTTGTTTGAAGTGGGGCCTGCGCAACTACCCCGTGAGTTGAAAAGCTCGTAGTAGGCAAACCTACAAGGGCTTGCCTTGCTAAAGGCGCGCGGGTTAGCCTGCGTGTCATTGTGACTTGCGTGGCTAACCCAGCTAAGGTGGGACGGGAATATTCCCATCCCACCTAGTGTTAGATGGGGAGTCTAGCACTCCCCCTTTTTCCTTATATATATGCCTCCTCTCTCATTATTCTCTACACACACACACACACACACACACACACACACACACACTTCAACTCAGTTTTTCTCTCTGAGTTTGACATCTCTCTCTTCGTTCATTGTGCGAGATCCTTCACAAGTTTCTCCAAACAAAAGAAGAATTCTTTTGAAGGCTCTTTCTAAAGTGAGCCTTCTTAGTTTATTTTCGGGTTGGTTTTCAAGCTTCTAGCAGCTGCTATTTACTAACAGGTTCTTCCTGAAGGAGGTTTTGGTCGGTGAAGATCCATGTGGATCAATCATAAAGGCTCTCCTAGTTTGGAAGCTCATGCTAACGAAGTTCTACCAAATTGCTCTAAGTGAACACCATCACCAAAAGAGAGAAAGCATGCATCAACTGGTAATGCTCTAAACTTAGATGCTAGGTTTCTTTTATAAGCTTTTTAAAGCTAAAAGCATCTATGGAACATTTTAACCTAGATTATATCAATCATGGCATGTTTAGGAGATCCTTAGGTGAATTTTAAGTTTTGAAATTTCACCTTGTAATGTTTGCATATTCAATTACTATCTTGATTAACCAGCAAAATGCACCATAGGGGGGGTGTCATTTTCATGAAGAATGCCTTGTCGTATGGTATAGCAAAAAGCAAACTTCTATTGCGCTAAGTATAGCTGAAGCTAAGTATATTGCGGTAGGAAGTTGTGTAGCAAAACTGCTATGGATTAAGCAACAACTGGAGGATTATGGTACAAAGTCAAAATTCCTTGAAGTTATGTGTGATAACAAAAGTGCAATTGACCTTCCAAGAATCTAGTTTAACATGGCAGGATGAAGCATGTCAATATAAGACCATCACTTCATAAGGGATCATGTGCTAAGGGGAGATGTCAAACTGGAGTATATTCCTTTTGAGGAACAGTGAGCTGACATATTCACCAAACCATTATTGGAATGGCGAACCCCATTTGAAAAAAAATCAAGAAATTTGGCTAATCTTGGAAATCATCTCTCAACTCACCCGAATGCGATAACAATTACTTATCACCGTTCATCGAGGTTAAAATTTAAAAAGCCACTTTATCTAAAGGGCACTTTTGAATTAGAACCATTTGTTATTAAACACACTATTTTAATATGTCAATTAATTAAGTCCTAATCTCAGCATTGATTTTGATCATGAATTTTGAGAACGCCACGTATCACTACAAGTTGAAGATTGCCTATAAAAGCTATGATGTGGTGAGATGAAGAGAGAGATTACTTGCTTTATGAAGTTCTAATCACTTCAACTACAAAGAACCCTAATCTTCTCTCTACTCTCAAATTTCTCTCAACTATAATGGTGAACACCAAGAGGACTCTTAAGCTTCAAGGAGAATCAAAGAAGAAGATGTTTGTGCACATCGATGGGTCATGGCAGAGAATTTTGTTCCCCCATGGAACCATCTTCACAAAGGTGGAATGGGCTAAGGATTTGGATTTTGGTCCAGTGTTTGAGATCAACTATGAAAGCCTTATGCTCAACAAATTCATGAACAAAGTGCTCAAGTAGCAGAACCTGAGTCAATTTCTTCTTCTTGAAGGTCTTGATATCAAAAGCCTAATCAACGGCTTATACACCAACCTCTAAAAAATCTAGGGGTATGATGATGTTCTCATGGTGGAGTTCAAAAACATCTCATATCTCATCTATGAGGAGTTGGTGTCTAGCCTCATGAACATGCCTTTGAAAGGCACCAAGCTAAGGAGGACTAGAGATGAGAAGAAAGTAGCTATCCCACAAGATTGGGAACTCCCTACTAACTATGCATCTAGTGAAATTGCAGCATCAGGAATGAGTTAGGAGGTGAGAGCTTGTCACAAGCTTCTCGTAAAACTACTTCTTCCCAAGATTGGGTCCTTGAGTAAGTGCACTTATTTTGAGAGGTGTGTGGTCTACCATATGGTAGAAGGTAAGCAACTGAACTAACCAGTATTGCTTATGCATCACTTGACCAATGTTACTACCATCTATCTTTACGGTTACCTCATCACCGCTTTGATGAAGGCACTTAGATTGGACATTGCTCCATTCATCGATAGATTGGGAGGTATGATCATTCTAATAAAGAAGGTTCTGGATATGAATCACTTCAGAAGTTTAAAGAATAGACGGGTTCACACCCGCTATACTAAGGCCCAAGACCTGAAGTTGAAGAAGGTGAGGGTTGGGCCAATAGTATTCCCAAAAGCTGTGATGAAGATGCATTTATTATGGATTGGGAAGGGTCTAGTGAAGAGACCATTAAAGATGTGCCTCTGATGTCTCAAGTGGAACAAATCCCAACAACTGCTGCAACTTCTTCTTCATCAAAGCACAAGCTAGCTTTCAAAGTGCTAGAGCCAGCCTAGCAAAAGAAAGGGTAATAAATATGCTTGCCGAGCCTACAACTAGGCAAAGAAAGCCTTTAAAGTTATAACTCATGCTCATAAGGAAGCTGAGGTGAAATAAAAGGTTGAAGAAGCTCAAAGACAAGCTGAGGATGCTAGCCCTACTCCAAAGAAAGCACAAGCTTGAGGCAACCAAGGATGATGCAGGTCAAGGGAACTCTAAGAAATGCAAAGAGGACCTTGAAACTGCCAAATCTAAGGTTACAACCCATGTGGAGGAAATTCTTACCAAATTAAGGGGTACTCAACACAAACGCTCTGCCACCACTCACCCAATAAAGTGAAATGTTCAAGTGGTGAGCAGCGATGAGGAGGATGCAGATAATGTGGAGATCATCAATAAGGAAGAGTTTGATCTTCCTTATTTAAGCATCCCAAGGCCAAATTCCCACTCAGCTTGTGTCCCTTCCTACTCAAGATGAGTTTTCTGAGGCTGACCCATCCTTAGGTTAAACAACCAACCCACAGGTTCCTTTAAATCTTTCCCCCATTTCTTTTGTAAATCCTCAACCCTATTCTCTTGTAAATCATTTAATTCCTACTCTTTTAAATTCCCAATTTCCTATTCCTTTTGTAAATTCTCCTCCTTAAACCCAACAAACTATAGATTCTCCTGACTATACTCTTCTTCTCCTATTCAACCACAAGATTCTTTCTCACCTCCTCCTTCCTCTCCTTAAAATACTAAAATTGCAATAATCCCTTCTCTTGTAAAATCTAAACCAATTCTGACTTCTTCAAATGTATAAACTTTTGAACCAAACCTTTCTTCAAACCCATCCTCTACCCCCATAATCCCTCAAATTAGAGAAGTTCCTAACATTGAGAACTCCGCTCAGTATGGAAAAGCAAGTGAAAAGGCACTAAGGCAAATTTTATATATAATGAAGTACCTACCTCTAACAGCAAGCCAGTCCAAGAGGACTTGGCTGATTCAACCATCTTGGCTCAGATTAGAGAGTTGTTAAGGAAGAAATTCCCAACACTTAAATCTGATGTAGAGTTAGATGAAGCAATAAGAAAATTGCTACTGTCTCAAGAATTGACGGACTTGTCCGTTAAAGCTAAGGCTAAGCTCCCATAGTTCAAAGAGAACTCAAGCATTCCTTCTGAATCGATCTAATACGAAGAATTTTAAAGGATTCAAGGAAGCCTGCTAGCAATTCGCAATCACCTAGCGAAAGAGAGTGCCAAACGCCTTGTGGATAAGATGGCTTTGATCCTAAATGGATTGTCTGATTCTGCGGCTCAACTCAAGGGAGTTATCACATCTATCCCCAGATCTAATGCTCTCGTTAACACCAAGGTAAAAAAGATAAAGGGTAGAATTATTATTATTGCTAAGCAGCTAAGTAGCGTGAATTCCACCTAGGTAACTCGAGCTACACAATTTCATCAATTTGGGGAACAACAAGCCAAAATCAAGTGGAGCACTGATAAGAAAACTGATAATGTGCTCAAAGAAGTAGATGTCACCAAAGACATTGGCCATAGCATGGCAAAACTGTTGGAGAGTATGTCAAAGTTGATGGTGAACTATAACAAGAAGGTGGTTAAAGTCATCAGAATTGTTGAAGAGATAGGGAAGAAGGTTGAAAAACCTTCACTTAACTTTGATGCTTCTAATGAGAAGCTGGAGTCTGCCTGCTGTGAGCGGGTGACACGGAGCGGTAGGCTGAGAGTGCATGGAGATGAGAGGCGCGGTCCACCGGGGTGTTTGAAAAAAAGCACCGGGTCGGGGGACCCGGTAAAAAGGTTGAAAAAGAGAGCGAAAAATGTTTTATATCGGTTCGAACCCGAATCCATCATCTCTTAGTGTGAAGTCACCACCTGAATTTTCTCTTTCTTGGAATTAGAGTCCTGCGAGGCTTAACGTCCTGGGGACAACCCACAAGACACAGAGATTCGGGTCTGAGATAAGTTGCTTATTTCTTAAGTGATCAAATTATATTACATCTACAGAAACCGTATTTTCTTAGTTATGTATATTCGCACTTAGGTCGTTTTTAGACTTTATATGCATGATTCACTTATTGCAATATAATAAACCATCCACAAAGCTGAATAACAAACCATCAACAAAGTGGTAAGTAAATGCGAAAAATAAAAATTACAAGGCTTTCAAAAATCAAGGGATGCAACCGCCTGCTACCCTATTAATTACATTTCGTCAAAAATATGTGCAATACCCGAAGGAAAAATAAAATGCTAAACATACATCTAACCTGCATCCATAAAGGTTAGCACATGGGATATTATGCTCGATCTAATTTTAGCGAGGCCCGTGTGGCCTAATTAAAACATCGATGATTTAAAGTTGTTATTTTAAATAAAAATAGTTCATTTTTATCTACACATATGTTGGTCAATTTTATTAGTGAAAATGACTGCATGGTAAAGTAGTGAGGACTGTTATCCGGGAATATATTTTATTCCCTTCGTGGGGGTATTCTAACGTAAATAAACAAAGAAATAAAAGATGAAAAGAATTACAATATTTACAATCATAGTACATAAGGCAATTCCTAGGTCCGCAAATAAAACCAGATAGAGATGAAGCAGAAGATGAGCGCAGAATTCGTAGTTCTAGGAACTCAAAGGCTTACCCTTTTGGTATGAATCCACTTCGACGTATCCATTAGATCCCCGGGAGCGTTCCTCGTTCGTTTTTGTATTTGTTGTGGTTTAATGTGGAAAAATAATTGTTTGGTTTGAAAATAAAGTGTTTATTTATCCAAAAGATAATCAAACTCGGGTTCTAAATTTGTTTTCGACCCGAGAATATCTGAGGATTTAAGAAGAAAAGTAGTTGAAGAGAAATTTTGAAAATAATTAAAAGTTGGGATCCGAAGATGTTTTGGATCTAAGAAAATATTAGAAGAAAAGAAGATATTTTTATTGCAGTGTTTTTCAGTATTTTTTGTTCTGAAAAGAAGAGATTTTCTCTCAATTTTCGAGCCCCCTTCAATCCAAAAATGTCTGACTATTTATAGAAAAATCCTGGAAAATCCAAAAAAGGTAAAAATGTTTGACGAGGTCGCCGGAGAGTTTGGCGACCTCGCCAGGACCTTGGCGAGGTACTCCAAGTTCCTGGCGAGCCTCGCCAGAGTCTGGAGTGGTTCGCCAGGCCCTCAGGCGAGCCATGCCTCTCTAAATATCGGTGAGGCGAGCCCCGGATCCATTTTTGAATTTTTTTTTGTGTATTTTTATATTTTTTAGTTAATTTCTGAATTAAAGTCCTTTTAAATTGAAAGACGAGGAAGGCTTTCATATGAAGATCATCAAACAGTCAAAAATTGTGTGATGTGAGGATAAATATCCTAAAAAGCCATCATCATTGAACGCGCGAGCTGGTACAAAATCCCATGCTCACAGCTACCCCTCGTGTGATCATCGCTGGTTGTATTACCAGTATGATCCCACGAAAAGACCGGAGGGATTGAGAATATACTTAACCGGTGCGGTTGGTGACTTCTTATTCCCAATTGGTGATGATATAGGCCTTCCTTTCTGGCGTTGTGTCTTCATAGGTTTGTCCATCTCCTTTTTCAAATTCCCTTAGGTACTTAATGCCCCTTGTGGGTGGGTCGACCGTTTCTTTTTTTAATGTCCTGGTTGTAGTCGGTAATCATTTCATTCTTCGGTTGATAAGTGAGATTGTTTCTTTCTTCAGGCATCAAGATAATCATTTCCTTCTTCGGTTATGTTTTGTAATTCCTTAATAGGATGTTGACTTGTTTCCTGTGACAAGTCAGAAAAAGATAATCTTAATACATTTTATGATGACTATTTTAATTATTTTATTGAGTTTATGAGAAGTAAAAATTTTTACCCCTTCAATTAAAAATTAAAACATGATAAATAAATAAGTTGTTCTTTCTTTTCAGTTGGAGCACAACTCATGGCTGGACCTTCCGAGCTATCACATGGCAAAGGAGATTTGACGAGACATGGATTGTAACCGCTTCATCCTTGAGGGGCCCAAGACCTATGAGTGGTACCTGGGAGAGCGTATTCAATTTTGGAAAAATAAGCCAGTGTTTGATAGGCACATTCTGCCTATGCCTCCCACCAGATTATTTTGGGCGCACTTGGTGATTACTGATCCAGAGGAGCCGGAGGTACTATTCAGGGAGTATGGTGTTAAGCTCTCAGAACATCGTGGTGACTACAAGGCCTTTATTCGGGAGAGACTGCTCCCGCTTCGTCCGTTGGTTCAGCCCGAGGAGGCGCATCCCCCTCCTCATGTTAGGGGTCTGAGAGTTGATGGTGGTTCCGGTCCAGGTGCTAGCGGCGCTGGTGTGGGGTGCCGGGTATGAAATGTGTTAATAGTTTTATTCATGTTGATCTATTTCTGATTATTTATCTGTCTTTGTAGGAATTTTCCCGGAAGAGGGTTTGCGTGCCTGATTTGAATGCTATGGCCGGCGACGCGAGTACCTCTGCAGGCGTCATAGAGGGGAGGTTTGCGATTCCCCTTGACTCTACATTCTACTTGATGGTTCCATGGGGACTTCGCGGGAGGTTCCGCTTCCGCCGAGCTTTCACACATTGACCTATGATCCCTCCGACACCACTCATGTGAGTTTTAAGCCACCAGTGATCTTTTAGGGACGTCTTGACATTTGTTTACTAACTCCTTTCCTTTTGCAAGTTGTACGCGAGGAGATGGATCGGGTGGCCCGACATTCTTTTGCATTGAGGGACCTAATGCTTTCACAGGATGGGGTCACATGGGTATGTCATTTTTCTCGACCTATCATATGTGATGCATGATATGTCATGTTTTTATGGATGTGATATTCATGACATGTTTTATGACTGTAGGATATGGCGGCAAGGAGTGAGGAATTCGATCGACGCTATAGGGAGCTTGATGGTCACTTTCAGTCACTGGACATTAGCCATCAGGGTCTTGAGGCAAGTCATCAGGAGCTGGGAGTCCGTTACCAGAGTTTGGAAGCTAGTCACCAGAGTTTGCAGGCTCAGTATCAGGAGTTACTGCAGTAAAATGCTGCAACAGAGCAGGCTCGAACCGAAGTGCGGGCTTCCACCTCGGGTCATCACCAGCCTTTTACATTTGATATTGATTCCCTACTTGGTGACTCAGATGTTGGGCGACTCTTCACTCCATAATGGGATGCCAATTTTCTTCATGCTCCCCAGCCTACTCCTATGTCCGGTTCAGTGGATGGTGCTCCCGGAAGATTAGGTGTTGAATACCTTGAGATATCCACCATGTTGCCCCAAGATCCGGTGGGTGGAGATAACGCTTAGGCGGTGCATGCTTAGGAATTCCCTTTTAGCTTTAGTTTTAGATTCCTCTTTTCGAACCGGACTTTTTAGATAGCTCCGCTTTGTAGAATCTTAAAAAGACTTCTGATTTATGAAAGATAAGGGGATTTTGGCCTTTCGTAGTGCCGGGTCCTCGCATGTGGTGTTTTATTTTATGAATATGCTTAATTGTTTGTGAATGTTTTTTTTATATGCATGAATGAATGTCAATGCTAATGTATGTGGTTAATGTGTGTAGGCAACACTGGTTTTGAGGAATTTCCTTTAGCTTTCTTCCTTTCTGATGTCGACCCATAATGAGCATCTTAGGGTCTTTCTTCGCACCATTCGAGGACCCGATTGGCGGAGGATTAAGAGTTTTGGCTTGCGGGGTCGTCAGTACCTTGCTTCCAGGCCTGTGAATATGGCCTTCATTCGTGCCGCTCTAAAGTTTTGGGATCCTACCACTCATGTCTTTTGCTTTGCCGACTTCGAGCTTTGTCCCTTGGTCGAGGAGTTTCATGCTATTCTAGGGCTCCCTTTTCCGAAGTAGTCGACGCCAATATCCCTTATGAGACTTTCCTTCGCCTTTCCTTCTTTCCAATTTGGAGGAGAGGATAAACTGAAGGGTTTATGGAACCTAGAGTCCAGCTGGCGCTTTTTGTCAACTCCCCTGATGTTGGTGGCTTCTGGGTTGAACTGTCTTTAGCTGGTGTAAGAATACACCCAGCAGTCATCTAGCTTGGCCTTCAATGGTGACTCTACTTCTTCTAGCGGAATTTGTTTGTGGGGTTGGAGTGATTGCACCTTTCCGCTTGATGTCGGTCATTGACCCACTCTCTACAGGCCTTTCTCCTGCAGATTTAGCCTTGGCTGAGAGTTTGGTCCACTTAGACGCTGCTTTGGTGAATCAAGACTTAGCAGGAGACCATTTTGCTTTACTAGAGGTAATTCTCTTTCCTCATCTCTTTCTTTCGTGATTTTCGTTATTTATTTAAACGAATGGGTTAACATAGGTATGGCTATTGGAGAAGCTTCGCTTGACTGTCGATCCATGCTTAGGGAAGGCTCCATACCTTCCTTCGCATTATTGGCCTAAAAGCTTTACCAGGATGGACCATCATTTGCTAAGGGAAGGCGCTTAGGTCGAGATTCTGGGCTCATACCGATCTTTTGAGGTTCGTTGGCTCAGCCCTTGGTTAGAGATTTCGTTCGTGGTTACCGACGTCCATGATTTTGGTGTTTTGCTGATGGGGCTGTTTGGTGTTACGTCCTATTCCCCTTCACGTTTGTGCAAGCAGTATGGGCGTCAGCAATGAGTTCCTCGGTCTCTATGCTCGACCCCATTTCCATGACTTCAGTCTTGACACTCTTGATGCTATGCGGAGGCTCTAAGCGCGCTCTCGGGTCGTTATACTGGATTACACTACCCTGGAGACCACCGTCACTAACGAATTCTACTGTGGATGGCTTGGTGAGATCAAGGTTCTCCCCGATGCTGATTAGCACTTTATAGTGTCTCATGAGTGGGAGAGGGATGAAGATGGTTTGGACCCCCTTCCCCATACTTCGAGGAAGCGCGCACGGTGGAATGACAGGCACCCTTAGATCTTATTTATTTTCGTCATTTGTATTCTAACTTGTGTTTTTTACTTATTCTTGGATTATGAAATTTTGTCGAATTTTATTTACTTGCGATATTCTGTATGCACACTATTCATATAAATGTAAACATAAATCTTTGCAAACATAATACATTTCATTGAACGACTTTAAGAGGGTAAAAGTTTTCCAATGATTTGAGTCCTGCCGCTAGTTAGCCTAGAGCAGGTTTTCTAGCTCGCGGTCCCTCTATTCCTCACCTTGTCCTAATTTTTTCCTGAGTCACCCTTCACGGGTTTTCAACTCAGCAGACATTTCTAGTTTTTATACAAGAATGGTCCTAATTGTTGCCCAGGTAGCCAAGTGCTATCTGGCGGACTAGTTTCTCTCTTTTCTGGTGTACCACTTTTGTAAATTTATTTCTTTTGCTTTTACACGTGGTAGCGCTTGAGCTTATCTTGATTGATTGGATTGATGAACTCGTTTCCATCCATGTCCATGATCTTGGCACCTCCTTTGCTCAAGATTTTCTTAATGACATAAGGGCCTTCCCAGTTTGGGTGAAACTTTCCTCGTTGGTCCACATTTGAGGGTCTCATTTGTTTCAGAACCAAGTCTCCAACTTTTAATGGTTGGCTTCTGGCCCTAACTCGACTGTTGTATACCCTAGCCATGCGTTGTTGGTACATCTGCAAATGATCTAGTGCCTTTAGCTGTTGTTCATCAATCATGTTCAGCTATTGAAATCTGGCCTTTGCCCATTCTGACTCTTCTAATCTTGCCTCTAGTGCTACTCGAAGCGATTTCACTTCCATTTCCACCGGTAAAACTACTTCCATCCCATACACTAACGAGAAAGGGGTTTGATTGGTTGGAGTTTTGACACTTATCCTATATCCCCATACTGCGAATGGCAACTTATCAGCCCAATTCCTGTAAGTAACGACCATCTTGCTTAGGATTTTCTTATCGCCTTGTTGGCTGCTTCTACCGCCCCATTAGCCTATGGCCTATATGGTGATGACCGGTGGTGCTCGATCCCATATTTCCTCATTAGGTCTGATGTGGCTCCTTGGAATTGAACTCCATTATCCGATACAATGTGATGTGGGATGCCATATCGGGCGAATATATGCTTTTCAATGAA
>CATIWQ010282914.1:0-39384 GCA_949673415.1 Euphorbia schlechtendalii | reverse complement strand
TATATATACATACATAACATATATATATATACATACATAACATATATATACATATATATATATATATATATTAAATAAAAAGAAAAAGAATAAAAGAAATGGAAAATGAAAGATATAAACAGGAAATAAAAAATGGTACTTGAATAGTACCATAATATGGTCCAAATGCATAATGGTACTTGAATAGTACCACATCATGAGCCAAATGCATAATGGTAGTTGAATAGTACCACAATATGATTCAAATGCATAATGGTACTTGAAAAGTACCACAATATGGGTCAAATGCATAATAATACTTGAATAGTACTAAAATATGGTCCAAATGCATAATGATGTTTGAATAGTACCACAATATGGTCCAAATGCATAATGGTAATTGAATAGTATCACAATACGAGTCAAATGCGTAATTGAAGGGGTGAATTTCCCCCTATAAATAGAGGGACTTTTTAACACTAAAAGGGGACCGGAAAAAAATTCACAAAAATATAGTTTTCTCTCGACAACGACGGAGAAATTTTTAAAAAAAAAAACAATATTTTTCTAGAGACTTTTTCTATATTTCTTTTAAGATTTCTTTGATTATATTCGGATCCAAAACACATTTGGATCTCGAATTTAATTATTTTCAAATCTTTTTTTCTCCATCTTTTCTCAAAAATCCTTAGATATTCTCGGGTCTAAAAAAAATTTAGAACCCGAGATAGATTATCTTTAAGGATAAATAAACATTTATTTTTCCACACCAAATACAACTGAAAAACGAATGAGGAACGCTCCCGGGGATCGAACGGATACGCCGAAGCGGATTCACATCGAAAGGGTAAGCTTCTGAGTTCCTAGAGCTGCTTTGTTTCATGCTCATTGTATTTTTCTCTACTTCATGTTACTTTTGGGACCTAGGGATTATTTTATTTTATCTTACAATGTAAATATCAATGTAATATTTTTCTCCTTCTATTTCTTTTAATTTTTATTTATGTTAGATTACCCCTATAAAGGGAATAAAAATTATTCCCGGATAACAGACCTCACATTTTTACCATGCGATCATTTTCACTAAATAAAAATGATCAACATACTTGTAAATAAAATAAATTATTTTATTTCTAAATAAGAACTTTAAATCGTCGATGTTTTAATTAGGTCACACGGGCTTTCTCAAAATCAAATCGAACATATGTGTAAATATTGTGTCATATCTTGTGCTAACCTTTGTGGATGCAGGTTAGATGTATGCCTAGAATTTTATTTTCTTTCGAGTATTGCAAATATTATTTTTGGAAAATGTAATTAATAGATTAGGAGGGCGGTTACATCCCTCGAGATTATGTAACCTTTAATCTTTACTTTTCCGCATTTATTTACCTCTTTGTGTATGGATTTACTATTTTTCTGCACATACGTTAAATCATGCATAATTACTTCAAAACGACTTAAGTGCGAATTTGCGCAATTAAGAAATACGATTTTCTACAGATGTAATATAATGTGATTACATAAGAAATAAGCAACTTATCCCGGACCCGAATCTCTATGTCTTAGTGGGCCGTCCCCCGGACGATAAGCCTCACAGGACTCTAATTCCTGGAAAGAGCTAATTCAAGTGGTGACTTCACACTAAGAGATGGTGGATTCGGGTTCGACCAATCTAAAACGTTTTCGCTTTCTCTACCAAATCTTTCCGGGTCCCCGACCCGGTACCTTTTTAAACACCCAGGTGGACCGCGCCTCTCATTCCGCGGGCTCTCGGCCCATCGCTCCGTGTTGTCCGCTCACAGTGGTGACTCCGCTGGGTATTTTTTTTCTAAAAACTTATTTTTTTCAACGATTTTAGATTTTGGATAAGTGCCGAAAATTATTAATCACATTATTCCGTATTTTCTTATTTATGACATATTTATTATTTTGCATTGCAATAGAGGGGATTAGCCCGTAAGATTAAGGTACCCTATTACCGCAAAGTTTTCTCTTGTACTAATCTGCCTCCTTGAGAAAAGATAATACTTGAGCGGGTGGAGCACTTGTTGCCATATCACATGTACCTCCCTAGTTAGAACCCATATGGAGAGAGGCTTGGAGTGTATTTTAGTGCAACAAGAACTTTCTACATCAACAACCCATTTACAAACCTCATATAAATAAGCCATAGGTATTTTCCCTATGGTGTTACCCAACAAACGACCATGCATTATATTTTCATGCAGGTGCACTCCTTAGTATCCTCGTGGTACTAAGGTGAACTAAACTTAGGATAGAGACTAGCCAAAAACCCTACACGTTGGAGTTATATGGTTGGAAGATTGAACGTTACATGTTGTGTGCTACGTTTTTACTACTTATCATTGTACAAATGTTATGCTAACCACTAATCTTAGTGCAGACACTTAGACACACACACACACACACACACACACTCATAATGTCAATATGATGTAACATAACATCTTCTCATCATCATACTTAGGATTACATGACACTCAAGATCATATTACCCTAGGATAACATAAAACCACTTAAAAACATCACTTACCCCTTTTTCAGCAAGATGTCCAATTGACATCCGGTTATTAGCTCGTACAAGGTAAACATACCTTTCTTTTACTGCATGATGTCCGCTTGACATCCGACACTTAGCCCACAAGGACAATAATATATTCTACACATCATCTTTGAGATGTCCACTCGACGTCCAACTCATAGCCCACAAGGGACTATTACACATAGCCCAAACGGGCAAAAATCTACCCAAAACATTTTTTCCCACATCATGTGATGTCCCTGCTAACATCCAAACCTAATCCCACACGGGGCGAACTTATTTCAAAAATCTTACCTTACCAAATCTTCAAGGGTATATGCTTAATACCCGGAACCATCCACCCACACGGGGCAAAGATTCATGTATCACCATATACTCTCAAATAGCGATGACCACACAGACATCCAAAACTCCACCCTAATTGGGTAAAAATAACCAAATCATTCATTAGATAACTACATACGGTAGTTGTTTTCGTTTCATTAGGGTATGTCGCACTGCTTACCCGAAATAATTTTGACCTCCTCATTCCATAAGATCTAGTCATAGAATGAAATCTCCAAATATTGACCTATTACCATACGGGTAACTTGGTCACCTCACTTACAGCACTCATATTGCGATTCATACAGATGTCATACAGATCTCAAATCCAACCCCAGATTTTGGATTTTCATTTCCACTTATTTTCATTTTTACCTAATGACTAACTTGTTTGTTTCAAGTGGATTGACAAACACATTATTTATCTCACATCATGGTATGCTAACCCCTTGTGAATGTTGTGAATGCAGCCATTACATTAAACATCTCACGCATTTTTCACATCACGAATCATGTCATGAATCTCAAACGCATGGTCTAATGATCTTCTACTTATGTATCTAAGGGGTTTGGAAAAGGCCTGCTCGTCGCTTGGTCCGCATTTCTTTAGTCGTGGCCAATCTGGAAGGGGTTGCGTACACTGACTCAAGTGAGGACTCGGGTTCTGATTTAGATTTAGTTCAATGTACGTCTTTCATGGCCAATCCACAAGAAGTATGTGCGGGGGAGGATCACCCTGTCCTTACAAGATAGAATTCTCAGTAGATACATCAATCATTGGTGAGCGTCGAGATAACAGCTGCCTTAAATGCTTTTGCCAACAGCGAACAGCTAGCATTGCTCATTCGCCAGCACACTGGGAGGGCCTAAAATGTAGTATCCGGCCCGGAGGTCACCCTTGACAACGGTAATCCAATTAGATGGCCTGAAACAGTGGGACCTCCACCTCGCATGCAGTGTACCCAAATCCTACTGCCTTTTATCTATTCGGGGCAGGACAAAGTCAGCTGAACCAGTCTCAGTTTGGGCAGCCAGGATTTAACTTCACCAATCCTTTCCAGCAGTAATCTGGTAACGAATTCTTCCAAGGGCAGCCTGGCCAGCCAATGTTTGCACCAGGACTTTTTTATCAGTCTGTTCCTAGCTGGAATACGTCGGTTGCCTCAGTTCCAAGCACCTCAACTGCCTAATTTTGCGGTATATCCCCATGGGTAATATGGTTTCTACCCAAACATTGGGAATGCTATCCTCCAATTACCAGGCATGGTGGAATTGTGGTAACAATTCTTGGCCACTCACGGTGGCCACCTGATAAACACATACCCTGCACAATCGATAGTTAGGGATGAAGATAGCTTACCACCCAACTTCGCAATGCCACAGTTTGAAAAGTATGTGGGATCTGGAGACCCGCGCGCTCACTTAACGCATTATCAGATGGTGATGAGAGCATTAAGGGTCAAAGAATGGATGATGGCTAAGCTCTTTGCAGTCACCTTGGTCCACCCAGTCAATGAATGGTACAACCACCTTCCGCTTGACATAGCTACTAATTAGAATAGCCTTGCTAAGGCTATGATGGGGCATTACAGTTTCAACACTCAAATGGAAACTACAATGCAACATCAAGAGGCTATAAGGCAAGAGCAGGGTGAGAGCTTCAAATCTTACTATGTGCGTTGGATGGCCACACAGGTCAGGCTTCGGACTCGCTTAACTCTACCGGAGATGATAACCAAGCTTCTGGATGGGGCACTGCCATCATACAAGAACAAGTTTGGATCAGACATCTTTTCAAGCTATCAAGAAGCGTTTGAAAAGGCGGATAGAATGGAGCACTTTGAATCCATGGGCACATCTAAGGGGTGCTAGAATAACCCATGATTGATGATGTAATAAATTATCATTTAGCTACTTTACCCATGAGGCCTTTGAATTTTCGAATACATTGAGCTCTATTTATTTTCTTGATTTTCTATTGATGACATCACGCATTCTCATAAGCATATACATAATGTCTTTAGCGCATGTGACACATCATGTCATGAAATTAATTTGGGTATAAATCAAAGTTGCTGAAATTTCAAATGGTTTGACTCTTGAGAGAAAGTGAGAGATGAACTAATGTACTTAGACAATGCGTGATAGCATCTGCCTCATCCTACAAAGACGTAAGATTAACAGACAAATGATTGAACATGAAACGTCCATTGACTACTAAATCAGTCACACAAAGATTAAAATGATTGAAGCCAGAATGAGACCAAAAAAGCAAATTAAGGTCAAGCCACAGACACAATGTCAAAGACACAAAGAAGGAGTCAGATCGTTAAACAAGTCAACAACTTCATCACATAGCCCACCAACACTTATGGGCGGACCACTACATTATGGAAAGAACACCATTGACGAATCAAGCTATCTAATCTCTGATATATCACCTATCATTAGAGAAAGGAAATGTTGATAATCATATAATCATCTAATACACCTCAAGATAGCAAAGCAACATGAGCACCAACCAATCGATCAAAAAAGCTGAACGAGACAATAATTAAAGTCGTGGACATGGACGGTGGCCTATATACCAAATCAACCAAGACTGGCACAATTGCTATCACGCATAGGTGAAAGAAATAAATCAGTAAAAAGAAGTGCTAATAAAAAAGTAAATTTGTAATTAACCTATCAATTAGCACTCTGTTAATTGAGTAAAAATTAGGGTCTCTTTTTAAAATAAAAAAAGAATAGTCTACTGAGTTGAAAACCCGAAAAGGGTGGCTTAGGCAAAACTTAGGACATCGAGAGAACTACATTGGTTAGAAAACCTGTGAGGGCTAATCAATGGCAGGAGTCAAATCATTTGAAACATTTATACCCCTGTTAAGTTCATAAATGAATTGTCATTTTTGCTGAATCTTTATGAACATGTTTATTTTGATTGCTTGCATGCCAATGGTAGAATATCACAAATAAACATCCAAAATAAATAAAAGAAAGGAAAAATAAGTCTATTGGATTGAAAACCTGAAAGGACGATCTAGGAAAAAATTAAGATAAGGTTTGATAGATTGAAAACCCGTAAGGGCAGTCTATGCAGAAATTAGAACCAAAGAAAAACCAAATCCATCATCTCATCCTTGAAATGACACAGGACATCATTTATCTCTTCCAGAATTTAGGATGAATATATTTTGATCATCACAACACATCAGGTAAAAGGACTTCTAAGCTCTAATTATCAAATTTAAAGTGAGCATCGCCAGCACAGTTTGGGGATCAATAACTCATTCAGTTTCTCCTCAAACCAGATTTCTTTGAACTCAAATCTGATTCATCAAACCTATGGTCGTCACTCTAAAGAAGTCATCCATGAAATCCCTAACAAGACAAATCCTAAGGGCACCCATGCACCAACACAAGAGAAGGCTCTTCAATGAATGAAGCCCACAGCACCTGCAGTAGACGAACATACATCATATGATAAATATTGTCCATGCATAAAATCAAGCATACATTACATGCGCATCATGTCATTGACCGGTAAAGACGATGCTAAACTGGGGTAACATTGTCCTGGTAAACAAGAAACTCCACCTCCATTTGAGAAACATACAAACATCAGGAAGGACGATGGCCCACTCAAGCCTAAAGTTCGTTAAAGCAACATTGCAATCATGAAAACCTCCTAAAATAACGGAGCTGTCTTCGGGATAGCCTCGAATTTTCATTAAACTCATTTATTCATCATGTTTTAATTTTTGATTGAAGGGGAAAATTTTTTTACTTCGCATAAACTCAATCAAATAATTAAAATATTCATCATAAAATGTACTAACATTACACTCTTTCTGGTTTATCACAGGAAACAAGTCAGCATCCTACTAAGGAAACACAATCAAAGAAGGAAACGATTATCTCGATGACTGAAGAATGAAACACACTCATCCACCAACCGAAGATAGAAACAGTTGGATATCCCCCATTAGGGTCGCCTTTGAAATGGATTCAGAAACCCATCTCCGGCAACTCCAACAAATCACAAGGAGCACACGATAACCTCAACCAAAGAACAAAATGGTTGCCAAACTACTAAAGGGATGTCGTAGAAAGAAACGGTAGACCCACCCGCAAGGGGCATCAAATGCTGAGGGATTCTGAAGAAAGAAACTGGCATTTTCGTGAGGACACGACGCTAGAAAGGAAGGCCCACGTCATCATCGATCAGGGATAAAGATATCACCAGCCGCACTGGTCAGGTATGTTCTCAATCCATCAGCTCCATTTTGTGTGATCATACTAGTTATACAACCAGCTATGATCACACGAGGGGCAGCTATGATTTTTATCCTTGAATCATATAATTTTAAACCATCCGATGATCTTCAAATGGGAGCTCTTCTCGTAAAAGGGAATAATAATATTTCGGGCCCTAAATAGATCCTTAGGATTGTAGAAAAAATATCTAAAAGCCTTAAGTGGAAACTTAAAGGGTTAAAATATTTTTAAAGACCTAAATAAATGTTTACGGGTTAGGAATAATTTAATTAAATCATTTTTAATATATATATATATATATATATATATATATATATATATATATATATATATATATAAAATAAAAAAAAGAATAAAAGAAATGGAAAATGAAAGATATAAAAAGGAAATAAAAAATGGTACTTGAATAGTACCACACACAATATGATCCAAATGTATAATGGTACTTGAATAGTACCACAACATGAGCCAAATGCATAATGGTACTTGAATAGTACCACAATATGATCCAAATGTATAATGGTACTTGAATAGTACCACAATATGGGTCAAATGCATAATGATACTTGAATAGTACCATAATATGGTTCAAATGCATAATGGTGTTTGAATAGTACCACAATATGGTCCAAATGCATAATGGTACTTGAATAGTACCATAATATGAGTTAAATGCATAATTGAAGGAGTGAATTTCCCCCTATAAATAGAGGGACTTTTTAACCGGAAAAAAAATTCACAAAAATATTGTTTTTTTCTCGACAACGACGGATGAATTTTTACAAAAAAAATAATATATTTCTAGAGACTTTTTCTATATTTCTTTTAAGATTTCTTTGATTATATTCGGATTGAAAACACGTTTGGATCCCGAATTTAATAATTTTCAAATCTTTTTTTCTCCATCTTTTCTCAAAATTTCTCAGATATTCTCGGGTCTAAAACAAATTTAGAACCCGAGTCAGATTATCTTTAGGGATAAATAAACATTTATTTTTCCACACCAAACACAACTAAAAAACAAACAAGAAAAGCTCCCGGGGATCGAACGGATACGCCGAAGTGGATTCACACCGAAAGGGTAAGCCTTTGAGTTCCTAGAGTTGCTTTGTTTCGTGCTTATTGTATTTTTCTCTACTTCATCTTACTTTTGGGACCTAGGGATTATTTTATTTTGTCTTACAATATAAATATCAATGTAATATTTCTCTCCTTCAATTTCTTTTAATTTTATTTATGTTAGATTATCCCTAACAGACCTCACATTTTTGTCATGCGATCATTTTCACTAAATAAAAATAATCAACATACTTGTAAATAAAATAAATTGTTTTATTTCTAAATAAGAACTTTAAATCATCGATGTTTTAATCAGGCCACACGGGCCTTCTCAAAATCAAATAGAACATATGTGTAAATATTGTGCCATATCTCGTGCTAACCTTTGTGGATGTAGGTTAGATGTATGCCTGAGATTTTATTTTCCTTCGGGTATTACAAATATTATTTTTAGGAAATGTAATTAATAGATTAGGCGGGCGGTTGCATCCCTCGAGGTTATGTAACCTTTAATCTTTACTTTTCCGCATTTATTTACAGCTTTGTGTATGTATTTACTATTTTTCCGCACATACGTTAAGTGATGCATAATGATTTCAAAATGACTTAAGTGCGAATATGCGCAATTAAGAAATACGGTTTTCTATAGATGTAATATAATGTGATCACATAAGAAATAAGCAACTTATCCCAGACCCGAATCTCTGTGTCCTAGTGGGCCGTCCCCCGGACGTTAAGCCTCACAGGACTCTAATTCCTGGAAAGAGCTAATCCAGGTGGCTACTCCACACTAAGAGACGGCGGATTCAGGTTTGACCAATCTAAAACGTTTTCGCTTTCTCTACCAAACCTTTCCGGGTCCCCGACCCGGTACCTTTTTAAACACCCAGGTGGATCGCGCCTCTCATTCCGCGCGCTCTCGGCCCATCGTTCCATGTCGTCTGCTCACAACTGAGCATATAAAAGGATGACATCTTACAAGAAGAGGATAACGTCAACCTCTAACAAAAGAGTTAAACCCCGATCCTTCCAAGTGGGAGAACTTGTACTCAGAAGCATTGAAGCTTCCAGAACAAGGGCTGGTCAAGGAAAGTTTGGCATTAACTCTGAAGGACCTTATAAGTTACCCAAAAGTTCGGGCTGAACACCTACAAAATACAAGATTTGGAAGGCAAGGTCTTACTTCGAACCTTGAATGCAAGAGCTTTAAGGAAATTCTACGTTGGGAATAATTTAATTGTAATATTATTAAGGGTTGTCTTTCTTCATTTCAACACTATTTATCCATCATATTCTAACAAAATTTTTAATGATCATTCATTATTTGCATATTATAATGTTTATACAAATTATCTAACAAAATGTCTAAGACATAAGAAAGACCGAGCGAATATGATAAAAGGTCCCATTGAATAGAGGAAAGAAGGTATCTTCAACGACTTATATAGGCCCAGACATAATATAACATTCAAAAGAGCAAACCTAATAAAAGTCCCATTGAATAAAGGAAACCCTTTCAACCAAGCGAGCCTAACAGAGCGACTAAAGAAAAATCAAGTAAAGTGCGGAGGTTTTGAATAAAATCTTAAGTCATAAAACAACAAATGGAAATATGGCTAAGAAAAATCAAAACAAGCATCAGAATGAAAAAAGCACATTTTATACATATTGAAGTTCATTACAAGGGGATTCAGAATTAAGGAAAATAAACTAAGGGGCTGGAAGTGATGTTGCATCATCTACTCTGTCATCAAACTCAGACAACTATGAAGTTGGCCAAGAATGATAGGATGGAGCCTTCTCTTCTAGCTCTTCCTCAACCTCACCATCCTCGGCATCATCAACATCATCCCCTGCCTCGGCTTCATCAACACCGCTAAAAATCTCCCATCCTCTGACTAAAACTGCATCGGGTCATCAAGGCCCGGCTCAACCAGAAGCGCAACTGGATCAAGGTCGGCTCCAAGGAAACAACTCATTTGCTTTGTTGAGAAAGTTGACGCGGTAGCAATTCTATTGCTCCATCAACATCGTCTCCTTCTTCTGAAAATGATGTTTCAGGGTCCGACACCAAGATTGAAGGTAAGCTTTGACCCGCTCCAACTTCGATGTTTCAACTTCGGTATCATCAAGCTTCAGAGATGTCTCAGCCACCTTCTCCTCTAACAATTTCAAAGCTTTGGCCAGATGCTTGTTCTCCATATCCAGATTAGTTAGGGCCTCTTCCTTCTTACTAAGAGTCGATGTGGCCTCTTCCGCAGCCTTCAGAGCACCTTCCACGATGAAATAAGCTCATCATTTAGCCTCTAGTTAGACAATGCAAGCACTTCCTTAGCTTTGAGCACCGTGCTTAGCTCGGTCATAGCAACGATCTTCACCGAGGTCAATCTCTTGTTAGATTCAACCAACTCTTTCTTCTCCTCAGTTAAAGCCTTGATTTTGGCACCTCGCGCCTTAAACTTTTCCTCTAGGAAGACAGAGTGGGATAAACATTGTAAGAAAAGCAAAAAGATGCTAAGGGAAAAGGAAAAGCGGAGATAGTTCATAAAAGGTTAATTAAATAAAAAATACCTCGAGGAGATACGCATGGTGCCAAATGGTAACTTTATCAATACTCTTCTTTTTGAGGGAGGTAACCTCAGCAGAAAGATGTGTAAGTTCGACAAACTTACTAACAACGCTATCATCATCCAACCTCACATCCGCCCCAAGCTCTGCTTCCCATGCCTATGAAAAATGAAAGAAAATTTTAACATGATGTAAAAGTACATAAACAGATGCAAGATGTTATAGTAACGAGGTAACAATGAAATTCGAACCTTTACAGGATTAGAAGGAGCACTAGATTCCAACCTCTCCCTTTTAGTGGGTGGGGATAAGGATAACCCATCATCATCATCAACAAGGGATCACTTCCTTCCCTCTCAAGATAGCATTTCCTCCGCCCTTGCCTCGTTCGTAATAGGATCCACATCTATGATGGGGTCCTTGCCTTTGGCTAATCGGTTGAGTGAGGCGGGAGAAAGATTAAAGGAATCCTTTGGCTCCTCCTCCAAGTTTTCATTTGAGCGAGCCTCGTCCGTTGCCCCCTTCTTGTTAAGGTCGGGCTGTTCATCTACCACCGTCTCTTTTCCAGCTTCAGCAGCCTTTGGTTCAACACCCACTGAGGTAGGGGCATTCGCAGGTGTATCCTTAGAAGGGTCACCTTGATAGTTCTCAACATCCCGAGATAGGTTGCCCAACGACCTTGCCGGCTCGGCCTCATTTATTGCGACAGATTTGGTCACCCCAGAAAGCTTCGGTCCCCTATGCTTCTTTTCCCCTTCTTCTTCGACAAGGCTGCTAGCAGAGAGTTGAATAGGACAAGGTTAGACATACCTACATAGAAAAAGGAAACAGTTATAAGGAATTTAAAATTGAATTAAAAGAGAATGACTTGGCTCGTTACCCGTAGGGAGTAAATCCATAATTCGAGAGGATGTCTAGGTGTACTTAAAGTGTGTTGGGTTATTGAGAACCCGAATCGCATTCGTCCAATTGAGGCGAATCACCTCCATCTGATCAAGAAAATGTACAGCCTTCCCCTGAAACTCCACTAACCGAACATCCTCTTTCCAAGATGACGGGTTCCCATGCACTCGATTTCAAGCAATAGGAAATGAAAAACCCTTCTTAAACATCGCATCCTTGTGGATGTTTTTCACCCCTTCGTCCAAGTGAACCCAAAACCACTTTGACTTGGAAAACCAAACATAATCCTTTTTCTTTATTATCTGGCAAAGGTTGAGCAGCTCAAGGGTAAAATATAGCAAGTTACAACCCTTGGTCTGCATTGGATGAAAGAAATAGAGAAAAACCATGCCATCCAACCATAAATTCAGGTCCTTGCACAACTTTTCAAGAGAAGTAGTTCAAGCATTGAATTAGGCGTCACTTGGGGTGGATTTTTATTGAATCCCCTCATGATGGAAGCCACGACACGGCTGCAAGGTAAGTGAAAGCCCCATTCAACATGCTCGGTATATATCGCCATGGATTTCTCTGGCGGTTTATCAACGGTATTGGTCGAAGAGGGAATCGAACCAAGAACGCCCGATTTTAAGCATAAAACTTCCATGTAATGTGCCACTTCCTCTACTGTGATATTCGAGTGTATCAACATGTCAGATTTGGCGCGAGACACTAAGCCCTTAGGGTAGTTTGGAGAGGATTCAAGATTGAAAAAAGCCAACCCTAAATCGACGAGGGGAATATTAGCTAAGGAATATGGGATTGGAAATCTACGTGTATTATAGGAAAAGGTGGAAGCAGTTTGGGTCGGAACGGTAAATGGAATATTAGAAGCACCACTAGCTTTCTTGGCAGAAGTCCCCACACACTCAACATTATCCGGGGAAACTCTTAGGGGAACGGTGGAGATCAGATGCACAGATTGAATGGAATCACTTTTAGTGTTTTTATTGGTGGCAGAATCAGAAGATGAAGAAGAAGAAATAAAAAATTTACCCACATTTTAAGCGAGGAAAGGAGCAAAATATTACCGAAATTGATCAGAGAAGAAGAAGGTGGAAAGGATTCTTTTGTTGAAAAATCGCAGGAGAGAGAGGGTAGTAAAAAGATAAAAAGAAGTTTCTATGCGCTTTTTATACAGGGGATTAAGAGGGAAATTCAATTTTCAAAAACGTAATCATAGCGCATTTATTAAACCATTGAGGAGTGTAAAAGAAAGCTTGTTCAACAAGCTTGAACCCAAACGGTGCGCGTGGCAACCAAACACGTTATCAAAGTAAAAACAAAAGTCAAACCCTAAAGGAGTTTTAATTGACCGAGGGGGGGGGGGGGGGGACATCTTTGGGAACAAAGATAAAAAGCTACAACGGTAGCAACTGACCCCATCATTATGTCATTTGTCTGAAAAATCAATATCGATCTACCATCGTATCGACATCTGAAAATCAAAAGATGCGACCGAGGCTTGTTCGCACTAAAACATCGCCAAAGAAATATCTTCATCAAGAAGATGCGGAGATTGTATCCTTAGCAAAGTAATTTAAACCGAGCCTTAAAAGACATCGAAAACCGAGGGAGGCACATCTGATAGCAGGAGATATTAAGATAGGGATACAACGCCTATACGACCCATAAAAAATCAGTAACCCCAAACCCATGAAAACATGGACACATGACTCCTCATGAGAGAGTCACGTGGCAGTCATTATGAGAGGTAAAATAGTCGTTGTTGGCTAATTAAGAGGTTGCCTTAAAGGCCCCAATATGTAACCGCCCTCTTAATTACAACGGTCATCTCAATCCTAATAAAAGACAAAGCTTATGTGGAGAAAAGGTAAGCATTCTATCACACCCACAACTTATATTCCCATTCACCTGTGACTTGAGAACTAACTTAGGCATCGGAATGACTGCAATGGACAACCACGGCCAAGTCCTCTAACGTCGTTATTGTCTTGCAGGTGTACCCGTTTAATTCCCACAACATCAATATAGGATTACGTAATAAAAATGTAAAGTAGGTTACCAGGCGAATGAAGGGGCGGATGAAACGTAGAATTCCATGTGGGGGGTGTACAGGAGACGGCAAGGGGCTATTGATATTTGGATTAATAATGTAGAAGATGACTCAAACTCTTATTAAAAAAGAGTTTAAAGCATGTTTGTCAGTCAATTTATTCTATTCGCTCAAATCATTAATTTAATTAAGGTCGAATACATTTATGACTTTGAAACTTTCGAGCTTTGTTTGGATCATGGTTGATCATGATGTGGTATGGTTCTAACTTAAAATATCTTATTTTGTTGGTTGTATATTTTTTCATGGTTTTTTATTCCAAAAAACATAAAAATAGAATTATGGATTTGGTGGGTCTCCTTCAAATCAAATTAATATTTTTTTATAAAAAATCATATCATACCATACCATTAATCCAAACAAATTTTTTTAGAAAATCATACCGTACCATACCATACTATACCGTATCATACTTTAATGAACCACAGCAACCATCATCCAAACAAGACCTTGAATTTATCACTAAATGGTCACCGCTCTAACTTTCAACCATTCTAAAGGCATCTTAAACTTGACAGAAATGTATTAATTTATCCCATCAGTGCGAGTGCATCAAATAATTTGGAGAGCATGATGTACCCAATACTAATTTGGCTTCTGGTGCGGACAATAAAAGTTTCAAAACTTCACGGGAATGAAGTACTTATATTTTTTATTCTTTAAAGAACATACAATCTCAAACAAACTGCACAAAGTTTTTTTTTTTTTTGCAAATTCCTAAATGTTCTATTACCATGATATATGGTCTCCATTAATAAATCCATGGAGTTTCAAATTTCTATCCAATTTGTTTAAAGTTCCTCCATTTCTATCACACTGATAACCTTAATTTATAAAATCCATAAATTTGAACTGCCAATGTAATAGATTCTTATGGTTGTTAATGAGTTTACAGTTGAGAAAATTCGGATTTACAATGATATAGGAAGATGAGAGAGGTGTCGGAGTAATACAACTGAACTGAATCATGGAACTGTAGAGTAGGTTAGTTGTTGGTGCCCCTTTCACATGGAAATGTAGAGTTGTTGGTGTTGGTGTAGTCGTATTGAGGTGTTGGGGCCCCTTCACACTCTTGTAATTTTAATGTTTACCAAGGTTAGTTACATTAATGAATTTTGGGTTAATTGGTTGCGGAGTCTTTTCTTCCTCCCACTAACCTAGTCAATTATAGAAAAAAAAAACTGAAATGAATGGTCTAAAATTCAAATCTAGATTGATTTGTAGTACAAGAGACCATAACTTTAGAGTATTTCACATTAATTTATAAGGAAGTGACCAATGATGATTGGACCGGTAAACGGTTTGATATCGCTTAAACAAAATCTTGAATTTGAGACTTATGAATGCGAAAAATCTCCATTGAATGACTCACCCACTACGGCCAGGTGTGCGATCCCGGTCAAATCCAAAAATTGTCATGGTAAAACTCCGGTTTACAACACAAAAAGTTGATTACTAATTTATCCTTAATTAATGATCAATATATTTAATTGTATCAAACTGCTATGAAATGGTTAATACTAAATTGAATTAATGGAATAATACGAGTAACGTTCACTCAAAAATTGAAAGAACCAAATATTAACACTTGTAATTTATTAAGATTGAGATCAATTTGTATAAACTGAATTGGTCCATTTTTTGTTCTATTTATGATTGGATTGATCAAAGCCTCAAGCCTGGATTATCTTGATTTCAATTAATAAATTTTTCAATTTGTATTGACTGAACTAATGATATTTATTGTTCTATTTGCGGAGATATTCTGACCCTGTATTCAGATATGCTTCTTATGTAGAACCAAATAAAATCGTGTAGCCCTCAAGAATCGAACACCACTTACGGTTGCACATTCCAAAGAGATCTTCAAAAAGCGATGCAAGGGGCACATTTCGAAGTCCAATTATCAACCCAAGCGTCCGCCCCATTCTCAAGTTCCACTTTCACATTCATTTTAAACATACTCCAAAACCTTTCCCTCAAAACACAACAAGCAATTACTCCTTTCCATACATGAGGTACTCCTCGTAAGTCGTACCTTTCCAAAACAGCCCAAGCATTGATGTTATACCTCCTCACACAACTCATATCACAACGAAGGTTTATATTCACATCTAACTTTCCAAATCCACTTCAGCAAAAGACTACAATTAGCAACCTTAAAGTCCCTAATACGTAAGCCACCATCACGTTCCGGAAGCACAACTGTTTCCCAACTTACTTTACATATACCCCTCTCAAGCGCATCTCCTTTCCACATAAAATTCCTCATTAAGTGTACCAATTTCGTATTCACAGTCGATGGAAGCTTGTATAGCAATAGCAAATAAATCAGTAATGACTCCATCATCGATTTAATCAAAATAACCCTACTACTATATGACAAACAATACCCCTTCCAACCTTCTAATCTACTTTGGAATTTAGCAATTAGAGGGTTCCAACTCGACATAGAAATTCATCTCAAACTCAAAGGCGCACCAAGAAAAACAATCGGAAATTTCTCTACTTTACACCCCAAGTAGTTCGGCGGTAGTTGTAACTCTAGATTCCTCAACGTTGACACCAAGAATAGAACTCTTATGAAAATTAATGCTCAAACCCGACATAACCTCAAAGCATTTTAGAATCCTCATTAAAGGTCTCATTTGCCGGAATAAAACACACAGTGTCATCTGCAAACTGAAGTAAAGAAACATCATTCGCAAAACCATCAATTTGAAATCCCGGAATCAACCCCGATTGAATACTTGCGTCAAATAACTGTTTGAGCCCTTCTATGGCTAACACAAAGATAAACTGAGAGATCGGGTCACCTTGCTTCACTCATCTCCGCAAGTTAATTGGCTCACACGGTTGCCCATTTATTAAGATCACAGTATGCGAGTTCTTTCTACACTCCGAAAGCCACCCAATCCATTTTTCACCAAAACCCATTCTTCTCAGTACAGCATCAATCAAGTCCCACGAGATACAATCATATGCTTTTTTAAAGTCTAGTTTAAGAGCGAAACACGAACGTCTACTGGCATTGATAAAATGAATTACCCCGTCTACTTCTTCCTTTAACAAACGCAAATTGATTTTCTGATATTAGCTCCGGGAGACACGGTTTGAGTCTTGCCGCAAGCACCATGGATACAATCTTATAAATCCCATGCACTTGCGAATCGGTCTAAAATTACTTATAATCGATGATCCTGGAATCTTCAAAATAAGCACTGTAAAGGACCTTTAAATCGACTTCGGCAGCCCCTTAGACGCAAACAGCCCCTCAAAAATACCCATCACACACAGTTTCAGTTCGGTCCAAAATTGCTTATAGAAATAGAAGTTAAACTCATCTGAACCCGACGCTTCATCCTCGTTACACGATAGAACCGCATCCCACACCTCACCCTCAGTAAACGGCCCAATCAGCCCCTTGTACATAGTGCTACTAATTTGCCGAAAGTTTAAGTTCCGAATATAAAAGTAATTTTGAAATATATAAATTTTGACTTTAACTTAACACAATTCATTATTTCTTGACAACGAAAATTAATGTTGGAGTTTGAAATTATTTTCCAACATCCTAATATCTGTTGTCCTTAACTATTTCACTAATTTTTTTGGGACAACAACTCTTGACGTTGGAAAACAATGGCAAACAAGCCAAAATAAAGGGCGGCTCACATGCTTAACATGAAAGCTGAACAACCAAGAGGTGGATCGAAGTTGAGATTTAATGTGCACTAATTGTAATCAAAACCTCTAAAATTGTAGCAAAAGTTGAATTTGAGTAGCTAATCATAGATATCTACCTCATTTTGTTGTATTACTTAGTTCAGACGACAGTTAAATAGTGTCTGATTATTATGTAGTTGTCTTGCACTGTTAAGTTATACTTGAAGTTGTGCCATTTAATTGAGGGTTAAGCATTTAATTTCATGCATTCAAATTTTAAGTCCCACAAATTCACTGAACAAAACAACATTAGTTTATGTAAGTACATTCACACAAATCATTTACGATTTCAAATTGAACAAAAAAACATAAATGCTTTCCGGTTGGAGCTTCTGTTATTAATCGTCAAATGGCTGAGTGGTGATAATATCCTGTAGAATCTGATTCATTACTTCTTGCAAACAATTCCATATCCAGCGGAACCGCTTCGGGTGCAGTCAAGGGTGATGTAATTCTCCGTAGTTGTTGTTTCTTTCTTATCGGTGCTTTGTTGCGGAGAGAAAATGCAAGTTTGGCAGTCTGATGAAAGAAGAGATGGAATCCTGTATTTATCTTCGCCTCCCAAAACCGGCATTGCAACTCCCGGCTTTGCCGGGTTCTCAAAATCAGGCCTGTAAGTCCTTCCCAAAACTCCATCAACCTCCGGTGAGAGGTGAGAGAACCTGAACTGAATCTCCAAATGGACAAAGCAATCATCGGCTGGAATTTGGTATTTGTGGATTCTGTCGTCTTCTTTAGTCACTGGCAGCGCATTCACCATAATCTCAACAGCGTCTTTAAATGTCACAATCGCGCTGTTCTTGTTGGTAACTCTCTCTACTTTCACGTCTTTCTCAGGAGAATACCAGGTTGCAAGGGAGGCTTCGGGAACCACCAAATCTTCGCCATTGTAAGTGAAGTTCAAATGGTCAGCTTCAGCATCCCATGTTGCAGCCTTGGTGGCCTCGAGAGAGAATGAATGGGAGTTGAAAAGGACTCCTAGGGCTTGAATCCACGTGAAGTCCCTGCTTCTGCTAGCTGGCCGGTGGCCAATGAAGCGGCCGTTTATCTGAAGGTCAGAATCGGATACTAAGCTGAAGTGCTCATTCCTCTTGCCATGGAAATAGAAGACAATACCATCTCCCCCAATGAAACGAGGATCATGGCATGCTGACCCAGGGGAGTCACAGTTGACTTTGCGGTCTGATCATTTCAAATAAGATGAAATGATAACATTAGCGTTTACATTATTAATAAAAACACACTTATTTTTATGTATAAGCCACCGACCAGGCCCCAAAAAGCATAATAAAATAGACGGTCCATTTGTTAATTATAATCAAAATAATTAACTCAAAAATTCAAATAAATTTGATAACTAAAAAACTGAAAAATAATATGATAACAAATCTTATGAGAGAGAGAATGACATTTGAAAACCGTTTTATTTAGAGTTATTTACCAAAAAAAATTTGTTACTTGATTATTAAGGACTCACTTTAAAAATTAATTGACCAATGTCATTTTCTCATTAATCTTCCCTCTTCGTTTCACTCTTCTATCTATTCAACTTCTAAAATTACAATTAATTGCAAACAAAGCATTAATAATCTCTACTAATCATTACTAATGTTTTCCAAATGCCTAAATTTGTTTGATCTCCCTCTTATTCATCTAAATATATTTTGATAATTTGTTACTTAGTTTTTTAAAATGTTATTTTCCATTTAAATATATATATTTGTTTGATTTATTAATTATTTGTATAGAAAAATACAATTTTCTACGTTACAATTTTTATTTTTTTACGTATCAATAGGGTCCCGTATTTTGTCACACTCATAGACCTCCAAAAACCTAGGTTCGGACCTGAATTCATCATGGAAATGGATTCTTTAAGTTGCAATTTTGTTATATTTGTAAATTTCAGTTAATCTTAACTATCCATTCAATTTTAATTGTTAAGAGTTAATTATACTGTGGACGCTATAACAAACTAAAATTCAATCTCAACCATCAAAACTGAATAAATGATTAAGATTGACTGAAATTTACAAATGTACCACTTCCCAAATTTGGAAAATCCTTATCTGTAATATTATATGGTTATACATACGCTTGCACTGGGCGTGGCAGTTGGGAGAGTTGCAGTCAACAAAGCAGACTCTAGATTGAGTATCACCGGAAGAGAGATTAGGGCATTCTGTTGGACACCATACATACGACATTCCGCATCGGCTATTAGGACCGCAATAGTATGCATCAGCGTTCACCTTTATAAATCTCGCAGCCAAGAAAGCTATCAAAAGCACAAACAAACAGCTCTTGCTTCTTAACATGATCATATGCTCCATACTTCTATGAGTTAGAAGAAAATTTTTTTATTAAATAAGAAATTCTCATGTTCTGGGCCTTATATATAGTATTCAAAATGTATGCAGGAATTCGTTTTATCTTTCTTTTTTACAAGAAAATATCGAAATATCTATAAATTATTATTCAGTGTGTAATGTACACTAGTTTATCTCGTATTTGAAGGATGAAGGACATGGCCTGGCTAGCTTGTTGGCTGCTTTTCTTAAAAGGGATTCAACCTAATTTGTAATTAGCAGAGGCAAGTGGAATGATATTCATATATTGTTGCCATAAGATTGATAATGTATAATTGTTTCCTTGGCAAAAATTATGATTTTGTTTTTGCCTATATTTTTACCCTTAATGCAGTTGAACATATAATTGCATTGACATTTTAAGTGTAAGTTATAATCTTACTTTTACTAACATAATTCATGCAATTTGCTTGTAACGTAATACTATACCTAAAATACAAGTTGGAATTACTGATGCCTTCAAAGTGCAACAAGGTGATTGAAGATATAATAGTACTCTGCCTGTGATCCATAAATATGGCAAAGGGATTGATGGTTGACTTGTAATGAATTATCAACTACTGTACTTAATTGTAATTTAGCATTTAATACATGAACGCACACTAATAAAAATTTACCAAATGCTTATTTGTTTTTGGTATCAATTAACTACAAATTTACCAGTGATGCAAAAAAGAAGGGATTCTCTGAAGTTTTCGTGCAGCTTCAGGGTGAAATTGGGTTGTCCAGATTTGCATTAATAATGGGCCAAGAAAACAGAAAACGGTTAAATGTGGGCTACAAATTTTGAAATTAAGGGTCAAGATCAACTCAAATGTACTCTAATATTATCTATACTTCTTAAAAATTTTCAACTGTAAAAGTCAAATGATTTAAGTTGAAAATGACAATCATTTAATGTGTAGCAGACATCAGGCAAGGTATCTCTTTATAAGCTAATAAGACTATGTGAGATGGATAAGAAAGATGTGCTTCTAATAAGTTTTGTAAATAAATGAAATCAAATTAACAATGATACTATGCTCCCAATAGGTGGTGTCAGGATGCAAATCGGGGCAAAAGTAATTCAGTCGATTAGTTGCTAATTGTAATTTTGATTTGTAAAGATTCAATCCAGAGAATATAAAAAATCATAATATAGGTTATGGTGATTTTGTTTTTAACAAAATTCTCATTACTTTATCCTTCATCATCATTGGATCAATCATCACATCACACACTCAACGGTGAGAAAGGTGAAAGTAAAACTTACACTGTTACGTCACCATAAATTTGTCAAAATCACATTTATATTTGAAATGAATTCATTTAAAATGTTAATAATATTAATTAATAAAGTACATGATAGCTGGCATCTATTTTTTTTTTTTTAATTTTGCTAATAATAGGAGACTAATTGCAATAACGTGATGCCAATCGAAAACACTACAAAATATCTTCATCCTCAAAAAATTGCAATATAAATTCCAATTTAAATATATTCAGTTTTAAAAACTTAAATTTCAAAAAGTAACAACGAATTTCAATTTCAAACACCTAAGTCTAAATATATAATTTCAATTGAAAAATATAATTTTGTTCAACTTCAGTAAACCTAATTACAACTCAATTTCCATAAGCTAAATTTAACACTATTTAATTTCCTTCAACCTCATTCCATCAATCCACTTCAGTTCTATTTCAAAAAACACCAGCAAAGTTCATAATTAATCAACAAGATTATAATTTAATTGAATGAAAAAAGAACATAATTAAGTTAGCCATAAAAGCAGGCGTGCAAAAGGATTTTGGTCAATTAATTAAAAAACAGAACTGAATTAGGCGTAAGGATATTGGCTTGGGAGTTGGGCCAATTAAACAGCTAATTTAAACGATGGCCCGGGAACAAGTATTGTAGGGGATTTTACTACGAAAAAGTAAAATAATTTTAGACGATTTCGTAGCGTAATTTTAGAAATGTTATATTTTAAGTTTTGATTTTTTAAAATATTTTAAATTTTGATTTCTCAATATACGTAAATAAAAGAATAATCAACGATTTTTGGTTTATAGTTATTATACTTGGTAAAATAGTCATTATACTTTGTATAATAGTCATTATATTGTTCAATTATGAAATTTGAAACTAAATCTTAATATTTTCATTATTTTTAACTGTTATACTATTTCATTACTTTCTGGATCTTATTATTTTCTTTATCTTCAATTATTTTTAATCTTATTAGTTTGCATTATACCAAGTATAATGACATGATTTGAAAACTAAATTCTAATTTGAAATATGAAACTTGATATTGATATATTCTTTATCTCCATTTGTTTGAATATTCTATGATATTATGCATTAAAAGGATTATTATATCAGGTATAATAGTCATTAAACCCAGTATAATGACTATTATACTATTCAAATGTAAAATATAATACTTGATCTCAATACTTTCTTGAACTTGAATTTTGTTAATATTTTTTTATATTACTCGTTATATCAATTATATTGGTCATTAAATCATGTACAATGACATAATGTAAAGCTGGATTCGAATGGAAGCTGGAAAAAACCTAAAACTAACTAAATTATCACTAATCACACCACAATCTTCATACTTGAGAACTTGAAATCATATCTTCACACTCCATTATAATGCACAAAAACAGTAAAAACTTACATGAAAAAACTGAGTAAAAATAAACAAAACACAATCATACAAACCTAAATTCGTCAGAGGAAAACTAAACTCACAAAAAAAAATAAATGAAAAAAATTGCGATGCAATTGAAAAATACTGAAATTGAACAAATTTGAAATTACAAATTGTGATCTAGAAAAAAAAAAGAAGACTATAGAGCAAATAAGAATATGAGCAAACAAATTGTAGTAAAAAAAAGAAGATAGAAAAATCCCAAGAAAAAGTAATATAAAATACAAATCGGATCTGATGAAATTTGAGATCCAAAAAGAGAAAATGAAAATAAAAAAACGGATGATGAAATCGAAATCATATGAAAACGTAGCAAACATTCACGATTCATGATTCAAAGAAGGAGAAGAAGAAGAAGAAGAAGAAGAAACAAGTATGACTAAGGAAAAGTAATTGCAAAAAACAAAACCCAAAAAAATTGAGAAAGTAAGATTATTATTACTTTATTGTAAAAGTAATATTATTTATTTGTAATATTTTAATTAGCCCAAATTAAAGCCAATTCCCGCACAATTTTGTTCATCTTTTCTTCTTCCTCATATTTTCTTTTCTCTGCAATTGATAAAGGGTATGACATTTTCAGAGCAGCCACTACTCCGACCATGGATTCCGACGGCTAGGGTAGGTTGTTGCCATATACCGCCTACCCTGCCATCTTCCCAGTCTCCTCCCCATTGTCACTAAGGGAACTACACGTTTTCTTTTATGGAAAATTACACAATTGAGCAAGCCAATCTATTATCAGTCCAAATTTGGTGTCATAACACAAACATGACCATCTCAAGTGTCAGGATTTTACAGTCCCTTCTATATTTTTTTATTTTATTTCGTCATTATCTCTCAAACTGTTTTTTTTTTAATTTGTTGCTTTAGAGTTTTTTGCTAGTCTCATCCATTGTGTTATACTACTTCAAAAAAAAAATTCAACAGCTCGATATTTATTACAATATGGTAAAGACCTGTTAAAAAGCTTGTAAATATTATATTTCATTGGAAGCTTATTCAATCCACCAAATTTAGGTTTCCACAAGGTTTCAACCATGAATTTATTAGGTTTATATTTCAACTGTTCGATATGTATTACAATATGGTAGAATCCTCATCGAATGCTTATGAATCTTATATTTCATTGTAGTCTAGTAGAAATGTCTTATATTTCATTGAAAGTTTGTTTAATCCACCAAGTTTAGAATTCTATCATGTTTTTACTAGGTTTATACCAGATTTCTACCATGAATCTAGCTACTAGGTTGCTTTTCAATTGTTCGATATCTATTACAATCTGGTAAAAACTTAGTAGAATGCCGATACAAATCTCATATTTCATTTGAAATTTGTTAGTCTATTAATAGTCTAGAAACATAATATATGTCTTATAATTCATAAATATACTAGCATTCGTCTACCAAAAGTGTAGAATAATGAAAAATGCAAAAACTAAAACAAAGTCAGTAGAAAACTAGTAAAATCCTGGCATAAATACATAACAGATGCAAAATAAAACTCCATTACAAATAGTATGATCATATAATAACATATGTATACATATTATGAAAGATCTCTACAAAATTCACATTTATACCAGCATTTTAACATGATTCTACTAGATGGAAAAAACACAAATACATGACACAATATATCTTCATAGTAGGATATCCAACAATAATGTGAAATTCAATTTTCAAGCCTTCAATCTGATAATTTAACTTCAAATTAACTACCAGAACGCTTTTGAAATCAAAGAAACTTCTACTTTATAGAAAATACTCCAACCACCTTATAACCAACAAAATTGGAATTCTCAATCAAAAATTCATTGTGATGCAACAAAATAGGAATATCTTCCATTGTTATTGTTCAAACTAGAAATTCAAACCTCTAATAAAAAAAAATTGAATAAAATTATGGCTAAATAAAGAAATAATGTATTTGAAAAATTAGAAAAATAAGATTAATAAAATAAATGTTGGTATATATAATTAAGAAATCTCACTTATCACCAAATGTTCAGTTACACCTAAATGCTAAATCTCACAAGTTGGGGGCACCCAACTTAACATCAATTTCGAATCCGTCACCGTTTCAACTCTCCACATCATTAAATATTTCAGCATCGAAATTAAAATATATAAATGCTTCATTTTGCACCATGCTAAGAACTCTATTTTTTTATAGGCACGTTTCACAAAAAAACGCATAATTAGTAAATGGAAAGAGCTTCTTACAAAGCAATTGTATCTGAAATAATGGATAAGACCTTTACATTTTTATTATACAAAGCCTTATTGATAGCTAGGAAATGACATGACAGTAGACATATACAAACATTTTGCATATTCAAACGGAAATAATTGAAATAGAAAACCACATCAACTGGTAATTTTACAAGCGATACCAGAGGCAGTGGTTCACTTTTTATCGACTAAATTGGATTAATAAATTACTTCTTGCAAAGAATTCCATATCCTGAAGAAGTGCAGTCAAGAGTGGCATTATTCATCACTAGTGAGGTCTCCTCCTCGCCTTGTTGCGGAGAAAAAATGCAAGTTTGACAATCCGATGAAAAAAGAGATGGGATTCTGTATTTTTCCTCGCCTCCCAAAACCGGCATTGCGTCACCTAGCTTCACAGGGTTCACAAAATCAGGCCTATAAGTCCTTCCCAAAACCCCGTCAACCTTAGGCGACAAGTTAGCGAAACTGAACCGAGTCTGAAAGTGGACAAAGCAGTCATTTTCAGGTATTTGATAATGATGGATTCGGTTATCTTTCTCGGTAACTGGCTCAACCTTCACTAATATCTCCACGACATCTTTGAATGTTACGATGACGCTGTTCTTGCTCGAGACTCTCTCTACTTTAATATCTTTTTCTGGTGAATACCAAGTCGAAAGGGAGTTTTCGGGGACCTCAAAATATTCGCCGCTGTAAGTGAACTTCAAGTGGTCGACTTCAGCATCCCAAGTTGCAGCCTGAGTGGCTTCGAGAGAGAAAGTATGCGACTTGAAAAGGACTCCTAGGGCTTGGATCCACGTGAAGTCTCGGGGCCTTCCAGCCGGTCGGTGGCCAATAAAGTGGCCGTTAATCTGAAGATTTGAATCAGAAACTAAGCTGAAATGATGATTTTTCCTTCCGTGGAAATAGAATACGACTCCATCCCCACCGACGAAACGGGGATCATCACAAAATGAACCTGGCATTTGACAGATTTGTATATGACCTGAAAAAAAATTCATGGTTTAAAATATCATATCAAGTTAGGGTTAAAAATTTAAATACTACTGGAAAGCACGCAAAACTTTCAAAATTGCAATTTAGTTCTAAATACCAAAAAACGCAAAATTGAATGCTTAAACGATGTTTCTAGGAAAAACAAAAACAACGAAAATCACATCAAAGTGGTGTGTTTTGCTTGTTGGCCTGATCCTATTAGAAGTACAGTTTGGAAACGCTAAAATCCGACCGTTTTTTCAGAAATAAAGTTTCCTTAAGAAAATTCTCGTGACCCGTTATTTTTCTGCTTCCTCCATATAAATCAAAACACATATGACTACAGAACCATTCTTTGTGTGATGGAAGAAAACAAGTAGTCTTACTTTTGCACTCGGTCCTGCAAATCGGGGAATGGCAGTTGATATAGCAGACTCTTTTAGTGTCGCTAGGAGAGAATAGTTCGGGGCATTGGGTAGGACACGGTGCCATGCTCCGATATAGAGAGCGACCACATCGGGTTTCGCTTGGGCATTGGTAAAAGTTAGTATTAGCCACTATACTTCCTGCGAGCAAGGCTACCATTAGCCCAAGTAAACTGCTCGTGTTCCACATCGCCATAGTTGTATATATTATTTGTTATGAGGAAATTGATACAAAAACTCCCTTATGATGAGGTCATTTTTATAGTAATTTGAGTGCAGGAATTCGTATGCAATTTGATATATAGTAATGTTTCAGAAATAGTTTAATCAAATTTATATGCATTTTAACTGGTATTAGAAGCTTGAACATGGCTTAGTTGGTTACTCTGTGGCTGCCATTGGACGAGGATAATATGGTTACAGGATTTGCGAGCAAGTCAAACTAAAAAACATTTCAGTTTCATTCAACTTATATAGTTTCTTGTTTTTAATTTTGTTTTTTTATGAAAGAAGCGACTTTATATACAATCATACAGACGGCGGAGAGCTTGAGAAAGTAAATGCATGTATACTAACATGCGAAGGAATGGAGTTGACATTATTAATCTATTCAAAACTAAAAAAGTTGGGGATAGTCATCTTTAATACATGTTAAATTCTATTATTCTTCTTCACACATGAATATGAAAAGATTTCAATTCACACAGGAATAAAACTACATTTTCAATTCAAAGGGTGTGGTTGAGTGGAAGGAACACTCATCCATCCTTAACCAAAGGTCCTCTTGAGATTGATCCCTGACTTAAGGTATGAAGCAGCTTTAAATCATTGGACCAACTATCCCACTTTATGAGGTGCCTACAAGTCAGTGTGGGAAAATAACTGAATATTATTAATTTGATAAAAAAAATTTGAATAAATATACACTCACCAATATATTTTCTAAAAGTGTATCCATTATGATATTTCCTGTTTAAATATTTAACAATGTATTTTCGATTTTCAATTAGAACGTTCAAATTGAAAGTTTACTCATTAATTCAATAATGTTTTAATCACATATGATTGTGAAACAATCAATTAGAAATGCTTTCATATATTTCCTTAAGACTTTTCTATATTGTATGTACATTTAATCTCACTCACATTGATAGAATTTTTAAAGAATTGCTTGCGTTTACATTAAATTAAAAAAATTTTACCCAAATAAATCCTTGAAATAAACCCAAATATAAAATACACATATATGCAAGCTTTTAATTGTACTTCATATATAATTTATTTAAAAAAACCATCTTCCGAGCGATTGCATACTCAAATTTTAGACAAAAAATAAAAATAATTATTACAATTTGATTAATTATTTATTAAAATTAAATCAATTGAATTCTTTTTCATGGATAATAAATTTACATTGCACAAAAATAACTCAATTGTACAAAATAAAGGCTAGCAAAGCTGAAAAAATAAGTGCACAAAGCAACACCAAAATCAGTAACTTGTCACTCAACTCTCCATCATACTCTCTATCATAGCAGCAAATAAAACTCTCTTGCTATACAACATCATCTTACATCTCACCACTATTTAAATTTGCTTCAACAAAAAATTAACAACTTGACAACCATGAGAAAAGACACAAAAATTCATATTGAGCCAATAATAAGATCATAGCAATCAAAATTATTACTTATATTATACAATCTTATTGCTAAGTTTATTGATCTATGATACAATGAAGTACTACTTTTACTATATTTGACATACATTAAAATTATGTCAAATTTTATAGTTTGGCGGGGATAACCCGAAACCGCCCAAAACATGGGCGGATAAAAAATAAATGGGAAATCTCTGAACCCGCCCCGTTGACATCCCTACTCAAACCTGTGACATTTAATAGTCGCTGCTTCAGCCATTACCACTATGCCAAGACATTAGTCACACATTACAATAAATTTTAAATGGTGGATGTCACGTAAAAAAAATTATTTTAAATAATTATCAAATAGTCTACTGGCTTAACCTTTGATCTAGTGGCCACTATCCTTGAAGACTTTAAAAAGTATGGGCTTGTGGGTTCAAACACCACAATCAACAATATTCGTAAAATGCCACCTTCTTTCTTAAAAAAAAGATTATTCAATTATTTTTGTTTTAAATTACCCTCACATCTAATATGCAATGAAATTGTGGCAAGAAAAAGGAAGCTAGCCAACTCTTCTTATAATTATAAGATTTGATGAGTTAGTAGTTTGAGAAAAGTTTTAAGGTCTTTCATTAGATCTAGTTGTGAAATTGGATTTTCATAAGGTCTTTGACAATGTTTCTTAGACTTACATCGATGTAGTCCTTCATCGGATGAGGTTTGATGAAAAATAGATTAGTTGGCTCGCAAATAGTCAGAAAGGTTCTCAACATCGATAATGATTAATGGTTGCTCAATGGCGTTAATTCGATTGCGAAAAGGGGTGAAACAATGAAACCCTCTTTCTCCATTTATTTTCATCTTGGCCGTGGAGGGCTTGAAGAAGTTATTTGATGCGAGTGTACGGGAGTGGCTGCTACACAGTTTTCGTTTAAATGATATGCTACCAGACATCTCTCTCCTCCAATTTGCGGATGACACTCTTTGTTTTCTTCCCATAGATGAATCTTTAATCTGAACTTCACATGTGTCCTAAAATGTTTCGAGCTGATCTTGGGTTTCGTATCAACTACAACAAAAGCTCAATCTTGGGTATTAATGTGCAAGATTCATTGCTATACTCTTGCACAGCGACTCTTGGTTATCACATTGATAAATTTCCGATTAAATACCTTGATGCTCCTCTTAGCATGAAATGTCTACCTATCTCATGTTGGGATCCTCTCATTCAGAAATTTTAATCTTGGCTAGCAAATTTGAGGGGAAATTTCTTATCTTATGTCGGTGGAGTAGTCTTTATAAACTCAGTACTCGCTTCCTTGCCCATTTATTTATTGGCCATTCTAAAGATCCTAGAATGCGTTAACATTAAGCTAATTAAGATGATGAGAAACTTTCTTTGGAAAGGAGATTTAACGTCCTAGCCCAAACGTCGATTATATGTTGATATGGCGTTCTCTATTGCCTCTGAAAATACAATTTTTTGGTTGGATAGTCTTTCACTCGAGATTGCCAACCAAGTCCTTTCTCTTCCAAAGGGACTGCCAAGCCATATTGGATGACTTCTGCCCATTCTATCAACAAGTCGAGACAGTGGAGCATGTGCTTATTTTCTGCCAAAGAAGCCTCACTACATGGCGTAGCGCTTTCTGTTGGCTAGGTATTAATCTTATCTTGGCATCTTCCGCGTATGGTATTTTTTATGGTATGTGTTCTTACTTTAAAGAGGGGTAGTTCAAAGACTTTGCAGCATTGCTTTGATTCCTTATCACCTAGTCATTGTGGTCAAGTCAGAACAAGCATGTCTTTGGGGACGATGACAACACTACCGACATGTTTACATCATGCATCCACCTTTGTTGGTTTAATTATAATTGTAATAATCGGTGGATTAGTTTTTCGATTTCAGACATACAGATAGATCCCTCAAACCTACTAACTCATAACCGAGACGTGATACTCTCCTTGTGTATCACATTTTTTATGATATATTAATTTTTGACCTTGTCAAGTCACTTGCTAGTAAGGATGGCAACAGGCCGGATCCGGCGGTTCCATAATTTCCGGATCCGGATCCGGATTCGACGGATCCCACGGATCCGGATCCAAAACGGGTCAATGTAATTAACATTAAATTCTTAGTTTCAGCTTCCATTTTTGTACATTTCACCTTATTTTAAATATTTTACATGCCCATTTAATTATGTTCATGCAATTGGATTTACGTGGATATCAAATAATATTAATTATCCAATATTTTCGGGGTAAATAATAAATAAAAAAATACAATTAATATTTAAATAAGGATCCGGGTTTCATTACCCGGACCCGGATCCGACGGGTCCAAAAAATCGAAATCCGGACCCTAAAAAACGAATCCGGATCCACGGATCCGGACCGGGTCCGGGATCCGTTGCCATCCCTAATTACATTATTTTAATTACACACAATTAGTTGCTAATGTACTTTTGATTAACTAAACAAAAATGTAAGATGTCCACGCAAAGTTTTAGCTTTTCATATAATATTAGCTACAAAAATTTGGACAATTACACATTATAAATTGAAAATATAATCTTATTAAATGTTATACATTAAATCAATAATTTCTTTTGTAAATCAATAATCGTATTAAATACTTTCAAAAAAAATAATCGTATTAAATATCATACATTATATCAATAACTTTTTTTTCAACATGACTATGTGTAGCAGTGTAATTATTTTTCTGATTATACAATTTTAAAACTGAATTGAAAGAGATTATAATTATTCTTAAAAAATGTCCTATATTATTTGAGTTTCCTAAAAAATTGTCCTACATTACTTGACCATAACTTACTATAGTTATGAATTAGACTTAACTTTCCAAACACAATCATCTTATAAAAACATCAATCAATACTTTATAGTATTAAGATTAAGTATATATTTAACTTCAAAATTGTTTAATAATGTTCTTAAAAAATTAACTCAAAATATTGGATTTTTTTTTTCAAATCAATAAAATATAGACCATATTTTTTTTTTTGAAAAAAAACACCTCCAAGGTTTTTAATTTCATTACAATTTTATTACTAATAATCAATACTCTTATGAAATTTACTATAACTTAAATATCTTTTTGAAGCATGTTCTATAATTTAATACCCTTCTAGTATGTACTTATTTATACTATCTATTTTGTATATTAAATATTTGCCTATTTACTACTTGACATGTCAAATTATAATAAGATAATTCAAAGGATCATTGAAAATAAACAATTCTATGTGTTAACAACAAAACATGAATCATTCTCCAAATGATAATATAATCATTTCATCTTTTTATGTGGTTAGATAAACATTCCATTTATTAAAATAAGACGAGTTATGCATTAAATAAACATATAGTAAATTTATTAAAGACTCAATCAATTAAAATTGAATGCATCATGTCAAATAAATAATTTGGATAAATCAAATAGCAGAAAAAAAACAACCGAGTTATAAAACAACCTGTCAAAAAATATGTAAGTCAATTAACCAATGGTTACTTCATGCATTTTGTTTATAAATTTGGTTTAGAACTTTAGATTAGATAGCTCAAAAGCTCGTCTCATTCTTTGACCTTCCTTTACGCTTTTCTTCTACCCAACATCTCTAATTCTCCTAATCTGATTTTAATTTAACGCCCAAATTCGATCGACAGACGGCCAAATTGTCTCCCTTAATTTTCTTCATTATCTCAATAACGGAGTTTACAATCAGATATTCACGGATCCGGTATGTGCTTGTGTTATTTATGGTCATCGATGCTTTTAGGGTTCTTGATTGTTCTGTTTGATTTCTTGTATTATTTTTGATTCGGTATTAATCTGGATGCTTTAGTTTTTCTACTGCTGTTCAATTTATATCTCTATGGTGTTTATCGATTTCGTTTTTGTTTATATGTTCCTTTATTTTTTTGAAAATACCACTTGATAGTCTGATTGACGTTATAGCTTGTATATGATTGCAGTTTGAAGAATTTTTGACTTTGTGTTAAATTTATCTCGTTTCTTGTTCTGAATTTGCCATAGAACGGAAGATTTGATGTCATATATGAATATTTCTACTTCATACTTTTTGCTTTTGTGATCTTGTTTACATTGCATCTCATTGGTTGATTTTATCAATAATTTGAAGGAACAATGTCGTATGGACGGAATCATCATTCACAAGGAAGCACTCTCCACGATGATCGTTGGTCCTCTTTCAATAGAAACAACTACAATAACAGGAACAGGAGTATGAACTTGCATAGGAACAACAGCTATAACCATAACGGGAGCTTTAATCATGAATTCCCAGAGAAATATAGGGATCATCTTAACAACCACAACAGTAATTATGTTAACAACCTGCCAAATGGAGCTCCATCACTAAAAAGAAGAAAATTTAGTTCTGACACTTGGGGAGATGTTGGAACACATTGTGTGCAGCCTATTATGCATTTTGGAAGTGCTGTTCCTTTTAACTACAATAATTCAGCTCATATAGCAAGATCAAATGCTGAGATGTCTACATCTACTAGCTATAAACGTGACCGCTCAAAATTGGATGATGATGAGCCTATCTTCATGTCACGGGATGAAATGGAGAGACGCTCCCCGTCAAGGAAAGATGGTATAGATGCATTACGGGAAACACATTTACGGTATTCTTATTGTGAATTCCTTCAGAATCTTGGGATGAGACTTGAGTTGTAAGTCCTTTATCTTGAATATCCTTACTCAGTTGTTTTGTTATCTTCTTAAGTGTACAATCACATATTAAATTATGGCTTTTAAGTTAAAATCTCCTTATAAGGAACGTTTAAGAAATAAGTAATAAGTTAAAAGAAATGAGAAACACCCAGCATGACATATGACTTAAAAGTGTTTTTTAACTTTTAAGGGGCTTAAAAATAAGTAGTTAAGAGTTTTTGTAAACTAATTTTTAAATCTCTTATAAGCAATTAAAAGTGTTTCTCAAAGCTGAATTCTAAGTCTTAAGTGTACAACACACATTCAATCACATATTAAATTATGACTTTTAAGATAAAATCTCCTTATAAGGAATTTTTAAGAAATAATAAGTAATAAATTATAAGAAATGAGAAACACCCTCTATGACTTATTTTTTAACTTTTAAGGGGCTAATAAATAAGTAAAGTTTTCCTGAGGAAGTTGCAATTGTTTACTGATTCTTCATGTTTCTGAGGCTTGAAGTATTTTAATCTTGTGATGAACTCATGGTTTATTTCCCTTCTTGTGTTATCACTTTTGGTTTCTTGTAAAGCTATTTAACTCAAAGATTGTGGAAACCCTTGCAGGCCGCAAACTACTGCTGGGACTGCCATGGTTTTATGTCACCGGTTTTTTGTCCATAGATCACATGCTTGCCACGATAGATTTGTGAGTTCTCAAGAACTTTTTCTCAAAATTGGTTGTTGGAGGATGATTTTCTAGCAAATAATATAATATCGTTGATTATTTTCGAGGATAATTGTTATCTTCACTAACTAGCTTATTTGTAGTTGGTTTCCTTAGCTGAATGTGCTGGTACTCCTAGTGTTAAACTTCTAGAGATATATTGTGTTCTTACTTCTTAAACTTTAATATACCTCTCAAAAACATTCAACTATATTATTTTTTTATGTTTGAGTTACTACTTTGGACTTGGACATTGCAGTCTCCTCCATCTTGTATACACTTAATTTTTAATATTTCAGATATTTTAATATACATCAATCTTCTTTGGAAAGGACTCTACTTGTGCAGATGCCCTATGTGCCTCCTTTTATTCTTTGTTGTTATCAGAAAGTCATCATGGACTTAATATCAATTAGTTGATTCAGGCATTTACATTGATAATTTTGAAAAGCAGTCAATTTACCGTGAATTGGGCTGGATTTCTCATAGTTCTAATTTCACTATTGTACTGTATTTTAGCTTTATTTTATTAATTTAAGGAGTCATGGCATACACTCTTGCTCCTCTATCCTGGTGTTTGACCTTTAATGGCTAATCTTATCCAGCCAATTTCTTGAACTCACTTGTCTCAGCTGTATATCCCTTTATTCCAGCCTTTGTCAAGTATGCACATTTGTTTTCTTGCAGTTAATTGCTACAGCTGCTCTCTTTCTTGCTTCGAAATCTGAGGAGACACCATGCCTTTTAAATGATGCAGTGAGAGCTTCCTGCGAGATTTTTCACAAGCAAGATATAACTTTCCTGTCATACCTGCTTCCTGTTGTAAGTATCTTACAGTCAGGAGTTACCACCTTAAAAAATACTTATTGCTTCAATATGTTTCTCTCATGAAATTATACCTGCTTCATGTTATATGTATCATGAAAATGTGATGGAAAAAAAAGAATTGGATATGATTCACTTGATATATGTGCATCAGAATCAGATGAGTGAAACCTTATTTTTAATCTTCTTAGAATTCAGATATTCTTTTGCTTTGTTTCATGAGTAATTGTCTCATACTCGAGGTTTGTTACAAAATTGGTTACCACGATAAATTTAAACTGAATCATTCAGTTTCTTGCATGCTGATGAGAAATGAATTGTATTATACAGGATTGGTTTGAACAGTACCGAGAGCGGGTTACTGAGGCTGAGCAAATGATTCTGACAACGCTGAATTTTGAACTTAATGTGCAACATCCGTTTGCTCCTCTAACATCTGTCCTTGACAAATTAGGGTTCTCTCAATCCGTTTTGGTGAACCTGGCCTTAAACCTGGTCAGTGAAGGGTGAGTTTATCGCTTCTATAACTGACTGGATCAGAAATTTTTATAGCTACTGTGCATCATGATTAGTTGCTCTTAGTGGCAAAAGTATCTAGCTCCATACTGTGAATTGACATAATATGCTACTGACTGTGCTTCAGCCAGGAACTTATGTGGCTTTATTTGGTTAAAGAATGCATAGTGTATACTGTATGAGAAATGTTATTGCAGCTCCGCTGATTTGACTATGTCAATTTGGGCTGGTGAGAGTTTGATCCTTGACCAGTTAGAAATATGTTCGTATCACGTGGGCCATGAAGGATGAAATCGTTAAGTTTCTTCTTGTTCTATTTGGTTCAGAACTGTAATGCTTGTGCCAAATTTTCTTTCTAGCTACTACTCTCTAGAGTAATTCTTGAACGGGACTTTGATTCTTATGGCATGGCGTATAATTGCAGGGTCTGCCCAAGATTAGCATGCTTGTTAGCTGGCGGGTTGATATGCTGTGCATGGATAATTTTTGAATATGTTGTGGATCATATGATCATCATTATATCCATCATCAACCTGGTTATCGATTTTTTAAAAGATATCCTCAGGACCTCCAAACCATTTATGTAATCAAATATTATGGCCAAAATAAGGGTAACTAAACAAGGGAAAAATAAGGCGAAAGAAAATCCCCAAAGATCAAGGTTTCCGAAAAGTTTATATGCTCTTGAAACCAGTATAAACACCTGACTTTGAGCTCCTATTATTTTGTATTGAATATTTTTTTCCCAGCTCATTTCATAAAGATATAAGAAATTGGAAGGTCTGTCTTGAATTGAAATACAAAACCACACAAAATTCCCAGCTTTCCCTGCTCAAAGTTTATGCACTGTACATGCTTGTTCAGTCAGTTTTGCTTTTTCATAGACAGATGACCTTAATTGACTCGGTTAGATTCAAAGACTCTATTTGGGTCTTTCTGTCACCGTTTATTAATTTTTCACCTTTTGTAAATATTTGTCCACTACCTACCATGTTCCTCCGATAGTCCTATGTAAACTTAATTTTTTTTGGCATAATTTATGTTTCATTTCATCTTTTTCTCAAGATTTTGGAACTAGGTGGCTTTTGGGTTCACTGTTTTTTTACTGTTTTGCCTGCTAAAACAATTTTAAACTACCCAAGCCTTTGTCAATGAAGAAAGCATGTAACTGGTATGAATACCACAACTTGTATACAGCTTCATAGATGATATATTCCATCTTCTTTCCTCATTTTTCTATGTTTTTCATCTGAGCTATTGGATAGGTTTTAACTAAAGGAAGTTATAGCTTAAAGTGTTTGAGGCTAAATTTGCATGCAGAGTTTCAAGCATTAAACTAAATCTGCATTGCACAGAGAGCAGAAAGTGTGAAATAAATGCGGCTTTATTTTCTGTAGTTTAGTGGAGTTAATTATATTAGGAATCTCCATCCTACCCAATTTTGTAAATGAAAGGGATGGATTATGTGTAAAAAGGTATCGCATGAACCTAGTTGGAAATTAAGTTACAACATGAGTAAAAATTTCTTTTCTATTTTGTTGCATCATTGCTGCCTCACTAATTCTTGTCCTAGTTCGTCTCATATGCATATTCCTTTATGAACTTAGAATGCAATATGCATTTTTTAGGTGGCACTTCCGCTCATGTTTGGATTTTTTTTCTTCAGCAAATCTTATTTTGTTCAGATTTATATGCACACATGGTATTTGAGAGTCTGCCATTCAGGAAGATCACCGCCTGGGTGCCCAGGCATTGTTATCTCACGTAGAATATGTCTTTTTTGTCTTTATTCTTATAAATTTACAATTTTTAATTTATAATGTTATTTAAAACAATCAGAATTTGAAAACACCTTGTTGTTTGAATTTGTTCATGTATTTATACTCACTGAGTCTGAAATGGTCGAGACCTAATGAACAATGGACAAAACAAATAGTTTTGATAGAGGATGTCATTATCATTAGGCTAATTACATTCATACTTGCTACTTTTGGCCAACCACCTCCCTCAACTTTGACTTGTACCTCAACTTGGCAGAGTGCATCCAAGAGCCGCCTCAACTTGGCAAAAGTGTACCTGGAAGCCGCCTAATGCTGAACATTGTATCTGTACAAACCGTGCATTACATGGAGTCCTCTTTTGTGCATGGTGTACACTTATGTGCGTTTGTAATCCATGGTTTGCTCCAGAACTATGAATGTTAGCATAAGGCGGCTCCTAGGTATACTTTTGCTAAGTTGAGGCGGCTCCTGAGTACACGTTGCCAAGTTTAGGCGGCTTCCGGATGCAATTTTTTAAAGTTGAGGGGGCTCGTGTTTACAATTCAAAGTTCAGGGTTCAGTTGGGGCATTTATGGATTGTATTAAGCCTTAATATTATTATTATTATTATTGTTGTTGTTGTTGTTGTTGTTGTTGTTGTTATCGTATTTATCGTCATAAACACTATTGTTGTCTTGGTTTTGTGGTTTGAATTGTGGATGATAGTGGTAACCACATCCATTGTAAAAAGAAGCAATGTATTTTGAGATGTCACTAGTTATAGTTATTGCTTTGTGAAGGTGCATTAAGACGAGAGACTCTATGCAACTGTTGAGCACTACTTCATATGTGTTGGGGCAATGAAGAGTTGTGTTTTAGTGAGTTGAATATTTTAGCTATCAATTTCAAGCTGTCTATAGTAACATCTAAAAGTGTGTTTTTCAAGAAGTAGCATCAGAACTTTATTCCCAACAGACCAATCCTAGTAATTATTTTTTTCATACTCGTACTGTATATACAACCACAAGATGCCTATCAACTGTTGGGATTATAAATGCCTTTGGAAGCTGTATCTTGTTCTTGCTAGAGGATTTGGGATGGCGGTATCCCATTACCGGGGTTGCATTCTTGCTTCATGAGCATTAGTGCATGTATTTTGACAGGCCTTTCCTTATCAAGTTGTTGGGCTGAAGATGCAAATGACTCATCTGATTAGTTATTTGCCGAGTTTTACTAGATTCTGTTTGTTAATTTTTGAATTGTGTCTCTGGAGTTAAAAGCCTCTGCAGAGGAATTGGGCCTGGGAGTAGATGTGTTTTGTAGATGAATTAAAATTGTGTGCAATATTTTTTGGTGCTCTATCCGCAATCCTGCAAATATACTTCATGGTTGCCGCATTTTTTGTTGGTAAGAGAACGACTTAACTTGCTATCTTTTCTTGCTTAAAATATATTATCTAGTTATACTGCTGTATGTTTATGTCTTGTAATTCTACCATTGATTGTGTTTCCAACAATGAGGTACTGTATTCTGAATGGCACAAAATGTTGCGTGAACATTAATCGCCAATCTGGTTGGTTTGACCGTTTGTTATTATCTTGTTTGATGAAAATTTCAAGCTTCAGTACTTCCATTAAAAGCTTTGTTGTTTTCTTTTTTAGGCTCCGAAGCTCTTTGTGGCTTCAGTTTAAACCTCATCACATTGCTGCTGGTGCTGCTTATCTTGCCGCTAGATTCTTACATTTGGATCTGACTAGTTACCACCATATCTGGCAGGAATTCCAAACAACCCCGGCCATTATCCAAGGTACATTTTCTTTTTCATCGTTAGCATTTATGTTGATAACTATATAATTCATGTCACAAAATGTGTAGTTTTTATTGCAATTTCATTTCTCTTTTTTAATTTGATGCAGATGTAGCACAACAGTTGATGGAACTCTTCTAATATAGACACTACTAGTTAGTAGGCTGTAGCGGATGATACACTTAAGTCCTTAATACATATTAGAATCAGGATTTACGATAATTCGTAATCAACACTAAGATAATCAACGGTGTTTTATGATGTGAATACGAGATTGGGGATAGGGTATTCGGGTAATGCCCATCCCATAATTTGGATGGTTATAAGAGTGCCTAAACTATTTCGTAGTGTGATTTTGTGTGTATTAACGAATGTTTATTGTTGAGGGATCTATAGATGGTTAAATGCTAAGAAACATTTCTGCTACCCTTAACTTAGGAAGAGAGCCTACAACCCGCATTACCCTCAGCAGCAAGATTTTTAATTTGAATTTCGAAAACAGGGTAAGTGAAGCCCTCGTTGTTTATAGCTTTATTCTTTCGATATTTTTAAAGTGAATGACATGTTGTAAAAGATAAATGGGAGAGCAATGCATTTAAGAAATATTGCACTTGTAATGGATGTTCTGAAGATGGTAATATTAAGAATTATCTCCCGTTTTGATAATAGATGTACGTCTCTTGCTGAAAACCCTTCTAAAAAGCATGGAATTGGATGATTTCAGGCGAGTTTAGGGTTTTTTATGTTTGCTCTTTGCTTGTTTTTCTAGAAAATAGCTGAAAACATGTTTTTTGGGGAAATTAAAAAAAAACAGTTGTGGGGCTGTGGGAGGTGATACGCTGAGGCTTGTTTTCTGTAAAGAAAATTAAAAGTACTGCACTGGAATTTGCACACAAGAACTCCGATATAATCTAAAAAGACCTTGGAAAGCCAATTGAAATAAAGCATTTACGAGTTATTATGAGAATATTTATTCTTATCAGTTATCAAACAATATTTAGAACATTTAATGGTAAATGAAGTCTTCACCAATCAGTGATCTGAGCAAAAGAAGGTGAGTTAAAGTGGGTTTGCTAGTATTTATAGGATGTGAGATGGGTTAATGGGCCTTTTCATGGATTCTGGGTTTGGGCCTGGTATATAAACTATACACCATTGAATAAGAGA
>CATIWQ010282880.1:0-13520 GCA_949673415.1 Euphorbia schlechtendalii | reverse complement strand
GTTTAATGTGAAAACAATTGTTTGATTGGAAAATAATGTGTTTATTTATCCAAAAGATAATCAGACTCGGGTTCTAAATTTATTTTAGGCCCGAGAATATCTGAGGATTTTTAGAAGAAATTTGATGAAGAAATTTGATTTTAAGATGAAGAAATTCGGGATCCAAAAGTGTTTTTTATCTGAGAAAAAAGTTAGAAGAAAGTGAGAAATATTATTTTTATTTTTTTGTTATGAAAGAGAGGATTTTTCTCTCTGAATCTTCAAGCCCCGTGTACTGAAAAAGACCCGACTATTTATAGAAAAAAGAAGTCTCGAAAAATCCAAAGTATAAAGCCTCACCAGCGAGGGGTCTCACGCGCGAAGCTGCCTCGCGCGCTAGGCCGCCTCGCCACCGGGATTCCGTCACCTTCATTTTTTTATTTTATTTATTTATTTTATTTATTTTTTTTGTATCTAAACCGTTCGAGGAGGATTCCCATTTGAAGATCATCGGATGGTCGAAAATCGTGTGATTCGAGGATAAATTTCCCGAAAAGCCATCATCATTGAATGCGCGAGCTGGTACAAAATCCCGTGCTCACAACTGGATTTGTGATATAACGCTATTTAGTGAGCCAACATTTTTGGAATGGTAACTTGCTAAATGTGGCTATGTGAGAGCGACCCGTACTAAGCATAGTATTGACGTTGTCCAGGTTTTCATAATTATCTTAATTCGTTTGCGCTAGGTTTAGAAAAGTCATTTCATGTGTTGCTATACGGATAATCATTAAAAATCTAAGTGTTTTGAACCGAGTCTGTTAGATTAGTCTAGTGCATCGTAACATCTTTGTTGATCTTGCATGTTTTCTCTGATATAGTTGATCGTAGTGAAAATCTATATATTTAGAGTCTCTCATCTATCACATCTATATTTACTCAACTTTTCATTCTAACCTTCCTATCAAAAATCTTAGTTCTATTTTTATTTTCTTATTTTAACTTTCCCGTATTTAATTTTAGACCTTGTTCCTTCCCTGTGAGTTCGTTATCTTTTAAAACTGCATCGCAATTGTATACTTGAAGTTATCATCATTTTTCTATTTGATAAGAGGTATTGACAACACCTACATTTTTCGTGAACAAGTTTTTGGCACAATTATTTGAGTATAAGCCTTACGAAACGTGTGTAGCCAAGTTTCACGAACAAGTTCTTGGAACCATTAGTTATTAAACTTATCAGTGGAAAAGTGGCGAACAATAAGCTATCTGGTCAAAACCTTAGCTCGTAAACTGTTGAAAACACTGAAGGAGACCACAAAAGTCTGTAACTGTCAGTGCAATCTTCAGCTGAGATTCAATGTCAAGAATTTTTGGATCAATAGATGAGTTACACCATGAGGTGTAGTCAATGTCTTTTCTATCTAGCTCTCCCATCCTGAGTAGAGAATCCACCTTCTTCGTCAGATCTTCCACCTTCGTTTTGATGACATTCAGATTTGTGTGGATTGTCATTCCAATCTCAAGGTAGAGGGACTCGGTTGAAGGCGTGCTTGGCATAGGCATGTCTAGAAAAATTTATCCCATTTCAATCACTAGAAATTTTTGCGATGAGGAGACTTTCTCCGTTATGTGATCAGATTATCCATCTTGGTATGGAGAGAGTCAATGTTCATGACAGGGGCCTTGTCCACCTTCTTTGAGTAATCCTTTAACAGCTTGAGGACTCATCTTGCTTGTAATCATGGACTAGCAAGAACCTTGACTCAGATTCCACCAATTTCGCGATGTTGTGGCTCACGTCCTTGGTAGATGCTACCTCCAAAGAGACATCCTCGATCTTGCGCTCGGTTAGTCTCTTTATTTTGGTCTGCTCCTTAATGAGCTCATGGATTTGTATCACTTGAGTAGCCATGTTGGTACTCGAGAGACTTAACTGTTTAGTAGCAGCATTTACTCTTCTCTTTATCTTTCCTGCTACAGCATTTGCCATCACACTAGACATGGGAATGGATGTAGCAGCTGCCCCAAGCTAGGTTGCAGAGTCCATTAACCCATTCAGGATTAGTGCCATCTTATCTACTAGCCTCTTGGCACTCTCTTTTGCCAAGTGATTTCAAATAACCAACAAGCTACCTTGGATCCTCTCAAACTCCTCAAAGTATAGAGAGTTATTAGGCACACTTGTGTGTTGTTCGAATTCCAAAAATTTTTCCTTGGGCCTGGATGACAAGTCTGTCAATTCCTGAGCAAGTAGCATGTTACCTACTGCTCCATATAACTCAGCATCAGTCTTGAGCGCATGAAATTACTTTCTTGCTAACTCTCGAATCTATGCTAAGAAAGATGTATCAGCCATTATTGGCTTTCTGCTTGGTTCAGGTGCGTCACTAGCTATAAAATTTACCTCAGCTGTCTGACCGCTTGCTTTCCCCTGCTGAGCATAATTCTCAGCATTGGGAGCTTCCCTAACTAAAGGGGTTAAGGGTGTTGTGGATGGATTTGAAGAAAAGGTGGGTTCAGAACCATGTACAGATGAAGAAGTTGGTTTGAGTGGAATAAAAGGTACAATGGCTCTAGAAGAATTGGTTATTGGTTGAGAATGTACAGGAGAAGGGGCTAAAGAAATATGTACTAGAGATGGAGGGAAGGTGTCATTGCTATTTTCAGGTGAATAAATTTGAATTGGGGAATTTACAGAGTTAGAAGGAGAAGAATTTTTTTATGTTTTAGGATCTACTGAAGTAGAACCTGATGGAATAAAAGAGTTTATAAGAGAAGGGATTTGAGGATTTACAGGAGAAGATGAAGAGATAGGATTTTTTCAAACCTCTGGGTTAGCCATTTGACCCAAGGATGGGTCAACCTAAGGTTTCTCATGCTGAGAAGAAAGCTCCTCAATATGAGTGAATGTCGGAGTGGGGATGCTGGGGTCTTGAGAATCAAACTCCTCTGGAATCAGGGTAAGGGTTTCTCCAGCATCCTTCTTACTACTCACCACCTACACATTCTTTTGCAGTGGCCTTGTGGTGGCAGAGCGCTTTCGTTGAGTGCCTTTAAGTTTGGCAAAAATGTCTTGAATGTTCTCAGCAGCGTTGGACCCAAGCTAGTCCTCATCCTTAGACTTCTTATCCTCGCCTTGCTACTCAGTATCATATGAGAAAACCATCTTGCACTTCCTTTAGAGCAAGGACTCATTGGCCTCAGTCTCTGCTTCCTTTTCCTCAGCTAGCAGCTTTGCCTCCACCTCCCTCTATCTACAAGTTTTGGCTTGCATCTTCCTTCTTTGATGCTGAGTAGGAGCATCACTGGATTTTGCTGGATCTTCCCCTTAGCCTTAGAAGAAGCAGCCTTCTCAGGTTGGGAGGTGATGGTGGTCACATTCCCTAAGATACTAGATCTTGGAGCCTTATGAGAGTCATCACTCTCCTCAAAATCCACCATAAATTGGTCTTCCTCCTCCTTGCTGATGTCTGCAAGAAATACTATTGGTACATACCTCTGCTTTCACTTCTACTAAGCCTTGGTGTACCTAGCATGAACCTGGTTGTGGGATAGCCTGCTGAAATGTTACATTTTAAGCTTCTTCACTGGCAGGACTGTTTCACTGGACTCCCCCAAAAACTGAGGCATGTCGACTTTCACCATCCTCATAATCTCGATTATGAGGTAACCATAGTGATAGACAGTAGTCAGCTTTGTCAAGTGGTGAAGATTCACCACTGGCCAATTGAGCTTTTTACCCTCTACCATATGGTAGACCACACAACGTACGAAGTATGTGCAGTTAGTCAGTGAGCCTGTTTTGTGTAACAGCAACTTCACCACCATCTTATGGCACATCCTTGTTGTCCATGACATCCCGCTGGTAGCTATCTCGCCCGAAACATAGTTGGTTGGGAGTTCCCAATCCTCGAGAATGAAGATGGCATCTTCATTGCCAGATCTGCGGAGCTGGGTGCCTGAATTAGGCATGTTGAGGATGCTCCCAATTAGATGAGAACAAATCAGAGTTGATTTACCTCCAAAGTCCATCAACAAAACATCATTAAAGCCCTCTATTGTGTAGAGATGAGTGTAGAAAGCTGTAATGAGGCATGTGATTGCAGGACCTTCCATCCTTAAGAAGGAACTAAGGTGCTGCTGCTTAATAACTCGGTGCATCATCTTGTTAAGCAGCAAGCCTTCATAGTTCACTTCATAAACTGGGCTAAAATATAAGCCATCTTCCCATTCCACCTTTGCAAGACTGGTTCCTACTTCTAGGGTTAACTTCTTATTCTTCCCTTCAATGTTCACCACAATCTTCATAGCAATGGTGTTTTTAAGTTTGAAAGTGGTCTTGGTTTTCGCCATTTGAGAGATTTGAGAAGAAATTGAAAGAAGAAGAAATTAGGGTTCAAATGCTCTGAGATTTCAAGTTCACAGAAAGCAAGTGACCCACTCTCTTCAACTGTTCAACTTATATAGACGATCTCAGCTCTCCTAGATACGTGTCACCATCTCAGCTCAAGATGAAAATGAATGCTGAGATTGACCTCTAATTAACTACCTCTGTAAAATGGTGAGTTTTGGTAAAAATGGTTCCTATTCAAACGTGCATCTTTTGAAAACATACAGATTTGAATTTTAATCGTGAACTATTACCATTTCTTTAAAAACTTGATGATGTTATCCACATGTCATCTCATGCTTGATCTCCAACACTTAGCCAAATTTTTGAGATTTTCATCCTTCTTCTTCATCGTGGATTAGCCATACCAATCAACTACCTCAGTACACATTATTCCTTTGGCAATGGTTTGGTGAAGATTTCAGCGTGCTGCTCCTCTGATGGAACATACTCCAGCTTGACATCTTGTCATAGCACATGATCTCTAATAAAGTGATGCCTAATGTTGAAATGCTTCATTCTCCCATGTTGAACTGGATTCTTGGATAAATCAATTGCACTCTTGTTATCACACATAACCTCGAGATAATTTGACTTGATACCATAATCTTCCAATTGCTGCTTTATCCAAAGCAATTGTACTACATAACTTCCTGCTACCATGTACTCAACTTCAGCTATACTCAGCGCAACAGAAGTTTGCTTCTTGCTATACCAAGAGACAAGACACTCTCGAAGGAAATAACATCCTCCTGTTGTACTCTTCATGTCGAGTTTGTCTCTTCCATACTCAACATCTGTGAATCCCCTTGAAGTGAAATCTAAGCTGCTGGGATACAACAAACCTACTTCAATTGAACTTTGGAAGTACTTGAGAGTTCTCTTCATAGCTGCTAAATGAGATTCTCTAGGATCAGCTTGATAATGAACACAATAGCACACAACATACTGTATGTCTGGCCTACTAGTAGTGATATAAAGAAGAGAATCGATAATTCCTCTATAGAACTTGTTGTTCATAGGTTTACTAGCTTCATCTTTACTCAAGATAGTGTCCATAGCCATAGGAGAGGACATTGGCTTTGAATGTTCCATGTCAAATTTCTTCGTAACTTCTCTGGTATATTTGGACTGATTGATGAAGATTCCATAATTAGCCTACTTGATTTGAAGTCTAAGGAAGAAATTGAGCTCTCCCATCATAGACATCTCAAACTTGCTCTTCATCTACTTGCTGAATTCCTTGCACAGCTTCTCATCAGTTGCTCCAAATATGATATCATCAATGTATATTTGGACAAGCAACACATCTTCCTTCCTTCGCCTGATAAACAGAGTTGTATATACTTTACCCCTTTCATAGCCTTTGCTGATCAAGAAATTGGTCAGCCTCTCATACCAAGCTCTTGGAGCCTACTTCAATCCATAAAGAGCTTTCTTCAATTTGATGACATGCTCAGGATTCTATGCATCTTCAAAACCTTGAGGTTGATGAACATAGACTTCTTCTTGAATGAATCCATTCAGTAAAGCACTTTTGACATCCATTTGATATAGTTTGAAGTTCATATGGGATGTGAAAGCACAAAGGATTCGAATAGCTTCAATCTGGGCTACTAGTGCATAGGTCTCATCATAATCGAGGCCTTCTTGCTGACTGTATCCTTGAGCAATAAGCCTAGCCTTGTTCCTGACAACAATGCCATCTTCATCTAGCTTGTTCTTGAAGACCCATTTAGTGCCTATAACTGATTTCCTTATAGGCTTAGGAACTAGATCCCAAATATCATTACGCTTGAACTGATCCTATTCCTCTTGCATTGCAATCATCTAATAATCATCTCCTTCTACATCTTCAAACTTCTAGGGTTCGATCAATGATATGAAGGCTGGATGACTCATCTTCCAACTGAGCTGACCACGCATCATCACTGGATTATGAACATCATCAACTATGTTATCTAGCGGATGGTTGCGATGAACTCTATTCTCTCTTAAAAGACTCGGATCAACTGCTAGAGGATTGACAACAGGATAATAAGGTGGAGGTTGATCTTCGCCATCATTGAAGTTGATAGAAAGATCTTCATCATCATCTTTAGCTTCCTCAACTGGGGGCTCCTATGCTGAGTTGGGTAGCACAGCTTGTGGCATACTGAGTTGATTTGAGAGCTGGGGAACTCCTTCATCTTCATCAGAGGTTCGTCTTTCTACAATGTTAGTTTCATCGATATTAACATGCATGGACTCCAATAAGAGGCCAGTACGCTAGACATATATTCTATATGCCCTACTGTTAGTTGAGTATCCCAAAAAGATACCTTCGTCAGACTTAGGATAAAACTTTCCTTATTGATCTTTGATGTTAAGAATATAGCACCTACAACCAAAAGATCTGAGTTGACCAATCTTAGGCTTGCACCCTCGCCACAGTTCATAGGGTGTTTTCTCAAGAATTAGGTGAATTAAAACCCAATTCAAGATATAACAGGCTGTGTTAAAAACTTCTCCCCAAAATTACTTTGGTAGATTGTTATCACTCAGTATGGATTGAGCCATCTCAATTATTATCCTATTCTTCCTTTCTACAACCCCATTTTGTGGAGGGGTATAAGGAAAAGAGAAGTTATGGTCAATACCATGCGCTTAACAGAATTCTTCAAAATGGAAATTCTCGAATTCACATCCATGATCACTTCGGATTCTATAGATTTTATCTCCTGTTTCGTTCATTATCCATTTGCTGAGCTTGACAAAAGATTCATAAGTCTCGTCTTTACTACTCAGCAAGACTACCCATGTGAATCTCATGAAGTCATCTACCACCACCAACGAGAACCTCTTACCACCCAAGCTCATAGGCTGAACTGAGCCAAAAAGATCAAGGTGGAGTAACTCCAATGGTCTCTATGTTACTACATGATTTACAGTACTAATTGATTTTTTAACTTGCTTACCAAGTTGACAAGTAAAGCATAGTTAATCCTTATCAAAGCTGATGCTGGGTAAACCCACAACTAATTACTTTTTGGCCAATTTGGATAGAATGTTCATATTAATATGACCCAACCTTCTATGCAAAAGCCGCAAATTATCCTCCTTAGATACAAGATAAACGTTGGTGGAGCCAGGGGATAAATCATTCATATAAACATTATTGATCCTGGGAGCAAAGAGTATAGTTGAGTCAATCTTACAATCAATTACTAAGCATCCTACTAAGTCAAACATAACCTTTCTACCTTTGTCACAGAGCTGGGCTACACTAAGTAGATTGAACTTCAAACCCTTGATAAGAGAAACCTCTTCAATTGAAGGAGAGACACCAATAGTGCCACAGTCTACAATCTTGCCTTTCTGGTTATCTCCAAAACTATCACTTCCATTTCTTTTGTGCTCCAATGAGATGAACTAGCTTTCATCTCCCATCATATGCCTTGAGCATCAGCTATCAAAATACCACATTCGAGAGTTATCAGCGGATTTAAGGCTCACTTATAAAATAATTAGGTTTTCGTAGGTACCCATGCTTTCGAGCTAGGTCCTCCTTTGTTAACAGTGCTTAAATTTGACCAGTTGTACTCATCGTAATAATAATTTTTATAACTACAAAGAATTGTGGCATGTCCAGCTTTCCCACAAAAGCCACACACTATTTTTTCTTGGGCTGGCTCACTTTCTTTTATTTAAAGGAATTCTTCCTCATAGAATTGTGAGTTTGGTTACTCTGAGTTTGACTGTTGGCTGGAGGAGGAACCCCTTTCTTCTTTAAAGTCATTATCTCAATAGTTAACTCATCTAATTGCTTAGTGAGCTTGCTGATAGCACATTCTTGGTACTCAGTTTTTCTTGAAAAAGTGAATATCAAGTGATAAGAAAGCATTATTATCTTCCAGATCGTCACTTCGTCTCACTATCTCTTTGATGTTTTTCATTGATTTATAAATCAGTTTCATCACATCAAAGAGTGCTTAGGTGAATTCATCAATAGATAAAGGAACATAAAAATGTACCTTAGCTTGAGAAGCTTTTCCTTTATCATGCTCCACTTTTGAGTTGACAATGGAATGATCTCTACCAAAGGTATATGCTGAGCCTTCACCTCATTGATTCTCAATGTCCATTTGGGAGGTTAGCTGAATTGCTAGCTTCCTCATTAGATGATGAAGATTCTTTTGAATTGCTCCAAGTGGTAGTAAGTGCCTCATTTTTCTTGGAAAACCTCTTCATGAACTTGTCCTTCTTCGCCTTGGTACAACTCGATTGGATGTGGCCTTTATCTCCACAGCCAAAGCATTTAATGTCTTTGCTGTGCTCATTATTCGATCCTTCCTCAACTCCTCATCGGTGCTGAGTTAGCTTTGTTTTAGAGGGAAACTTCTTCTTATAGTTGAATTTCCTATCCTTCTTAATGAAGCATTTGAAACGCCTGGTCAGAAGGGCCATTTACCGATGAGATTCGCAGCTAGTGGACTCATCTGATGAATCTGCTTTAAGGACAATGGCTTTGCCCTCCTTGCCTTGATTCCACTTGGGTCATCTGAGTATTTCGTCAGAGACATCTCATGAGTTAGAAAGGTGCCTATCAGCTCATTGATAAGTGTATAATTTCACTTATTATCATATTAATTTTTTACACTAAACACTATAGTTTAAGTCATTTTTATACTTCATATAAAAGATTTCACGTGGTATGTAGTTGTTTTTTATGAAAATGCAGATACTAGGTATATCTTGGGAGTAAAATTATCTAAAGTGGAATTATATGAAAAAGAGTGAAAAAGGTGCAAAAAGATGCGTGGAACTTAAAGATTTGGCTTAGGATGGATGTTGTTAAAGATCAGTGAAGTTATAAGGAGAATTCTAAAGAAAAATGCAATTCGCAGTCGCTATAACCATTCGCGGTCGTGACTTGTTCTTCTTCAAAATAGAAATTTACCAATCAAAGATTCACGGTCACGACTTGTATATCGCGGTTGTGACTTGAACGGTTTTCTGGTTTAATCTTCTTAAATACCAACTGCCAGATAAGGATGATCAACTACCATCAACCGCCATCAACTACCAACAAAAAGACACCTATCAGAAATAAACCAATCATGAAAAGGTGCCTATCCATTGTGGATTAGAGTGAAGCTTCTCAACTAATCACAATGAAGTGATGCAATCATTCACCAATGGACACAACTCATCGTATGAATAGACGCAACGCTTCGAACTCTATAAATAGGGCTCCAAACCTTACAATTTCATGCATTCAAGCAGGGGGGAAAACATTAGAGTGCATGAGAGAGATATGGTGTATCTATAGATAGAGAATTCGCTATGTTCATAAGTGTTAGTGAGAAAATGTTTAAGTGATTAGAATCCTTATTTCGATCACTAGATTTCTCTATATTCTTGAGCGATTGTTGTATACGTGTACTTGCAAATCACTTATCAATAAAATTTTTCATTCTTCAATATTCATTTGTTTGATATTCACAAAGAATAGCATCCTAGCGAACGTTTTGTTTAGGCCGAGAACCAAAAGCAGACGCAGGAATTGCGAGAATTGATTACTCCCATTAAAGAGTGGATACAGTTTGATCAACTTTATCTTTCACTTGCATACCTTACAACATTGCTTTACCTTCTACTTATACTTTCTATTTCGATGTTTATGATATGTCTATGTGTCATGATGCGTATTTTTTGTTAAGTCTTTTATATTAATCAAGTTATATGCATTAGAGTTAATTTTAAGAGTAGTTTTGGGGTGAACAATATCATGTATAATCACTAGATCTGTGATATATCGCTATTTAGTGAACCAACATTTTTGGAATGTTAACTTGCTAAATATGGCTATGTGAGAGCGACCCGTACTAAGCATAGTATTGAGTTTTCTAGGTTTATATAATTGTCTTAATTCATTTGCGCTAGGTTTAGAAAATTTATTTTATGTGTTTCTCTACAACGGATAATTGAACATCTGGGTATTTTGAACCTAGTCTGTTAGATTAGTTTAGTGAATCGTAACATCTTTGTTGAACTTGCATGTTTTCTCTGCTATCCTTATATGGTAGGAAAAATCTATATATTTAGATTCTCTAAACTTTCATATCTATATTTACTCATTCTTCATTCTAACCCTCCTATCCAAAACTTTATATTATTTTATTTTCTTTTTCCCTAATTGATCTTTAGACTTGGTTCCTTCCTTGTGGGTTCGATATCTTTTAAAACTACATCACAACTGTATACTTACAGTTATCATCATTTTAATATTTGATAAGAGGTATTGATAACACCTATACTTTACATGAACAAGTTTTTGGCGTCATTAATATATAGCCAAATCTTGCGAACTAATTATTAAACTTATCAGTAGAAAAGTGACGAACAAGCTTTTGGTGCCGTTACCGCGAAGGGCAATAGCGTTCTAAAGATCAAATTTCTAGGGAAGGCAAGTGCGTTCTACAGATTAATTGCTGGAGATATGGTATTTATACTAATTATATCTATTTATTTCATCTTCTGTATTATACAATTTTCTAATCTTATTCTAGATATGAAAAGATTGTGAAATAATCATCTTGGAAGTGAAACATCATAATATTTGATCTTAATTCTTGATAAATAGAAGATTTTCTTCTATTTTCCTTTTCGCGTTCATGACTTCCATTCACGCTCATGAATTCCTGATTAAAACTTTCTGTTTCTTGCTTTTATTATACTCACGATCGCAACCTAGGATCACGATAGCGATGTGAGAGAAAAATGCAGCAGTTTGAGCAGTTTTTTGATGGTTTCTCTCAAATTCTACATATAGTGTGTGATTCTCATAACTCTTCACTTCAGATATCCGAAATTCCTTTTCTTTCAATTAAAAATTTCTGTTCTAAACCTTGAAATCAATCAACCCTTTTTCATTAAAATGGTTCACTCAAACAAATTTGTTCTTATTCCTCCTTCAGACCTGCAAGAATGGTATGAAGCATCTTTTCCTATTCACTCTCGAGAGGAAGGTGATCATTTCGAAACCATCAGGGATGCATATTTCACTAGTTCTTATGTCATTCATAAGAATAGTTTCATTCAATTAGGAATCTATGAGAGGGTAATCTATTACCTTGGAATATCTAGTTCTGACTTGGTTATTCCTGAAGAATTGTTTATCTTGGAAGTAGTTTGGAATGGTATACCCATGGACGTATCGGGGATTATGATGGGGACTCTTATGTCTGCCACAATTAATCATAGTAGAATAACGTACAGGGTGTCGAACTATGGAAAATTTGTTAGGATAAATTGGAAGATTACCAAGTGGTGAAGAAGTCTTTACCGATGAAGATGAAATTCCAGAGTTAACTACGGAAAATTTCTATAAGTAGGGATTTCTAACCAAGTGTATTGGTGAGAATGGGATAACCTATGATTGGAAATCATGGGATAAGAGAGTAAAAGCCGATAAAAAGCAAGAAAGAGAAATTGTTATGAAAGAAGGAAGTAGTTCTACCAATCTTAAAAGGAAGTTGAATGAATTAATGGAGGAACAAATCTCTATTCATCGCAAGATTAGCAATATCCATATTTTGGTATGTGATGTTGAAAGGGATTTGCGAGAATCACGTTATAAGATTGATCAGATGATTGAATCATTCATTTCAACTTGAATAAGTTTCTTATCTTTTCATTTTAGAAAATTTGTACAGGTAGATTTCAATTTGTTTTGTGTTTTTTGTGTTTTGTTTGATTGTTTGTTTGCTTGTAAATATTTGTTAAATATGGAAATAAATTTGAACAACAAGATGTTGATGTTCAATTGCTATCATCACCATGATTACTCAAGGTATAATAGCAAATATTTATCGTTTGTATTTAAAAAAGTTTGTTTGTGTTTCTAAGTTTTTATAGGTACAAGTCTAAAAATTGAAGAAATTTGAAGGGCAAAGAATATCACGATCGCGACTCAATTCGAGCTCGTGATCATTGGATATCAAAACATGATGTTTCTATCGTGAGGAAAGTCACGATCGTGACAAGCCTTCGCGATCGCGATACGGGAAAAATATAACCGTTACAGATCTCGAATTGACAAGCGATAGTTGGCTAAAAACTACCATTAACGACTAATTTTGAGCCTAAAAGGCTAAAATCCCATTTATGACAAATTAGAGACCCATTAAACCTCTATAAATAGGTCCAAGTTGAACCCTAGCTGTGAGCGGGCGACACAGAGCGGTGGGTCGAGAGTGCGCGAATTCATAGGTGCGGTCCACCGAGGTGTTTGAGAAAGAAGAAAAGAAAAAAAACACCAGGTCTGGGACCCGGGAAAAAGGTTTGAAAGAGAAAAAGGTGAAAAACGTTTAAGATCTGTTCGAACCCGAATTCGTCATCTCTTAGTGTGGAGTCGCCACCTGGATTAGCTCTTTCTAGGAATTAGAGTCTTGTGAGGCTTAACGTCCGGGGGAAGGCCCACCAAGACACAGAGATTCGGGTCCGGGATAAGTTGCTTATTTCTTAAGTGATCACAATATATTACATCTACAGAAAATCATTTTCTTTTAATTATGCATATTCGCACTTAAGTCATTTTTGGAGTTAAATGCATGCTTCACGTATTGTGAAATAATAAATCATTCACAAAGCGAAAAAATAAACCATCCACAAAACCGTAAGCAAATGCGGAAAGTAAATGCAGAAAAATGAAAATTCCAAGGCTTCAAAAATAGAGGGATGCAACCGCCCGCTATCCTATTAATTACATTTCTCATAAAATATGTTCAATACCCGAAGGAAAATAAATCCTAAACATACATCTAACCTGCATCCACAAAGGTTAGCACAGGGGATATATCACGTATGCTCGATTTGATTTTGGCGAGGTCCGTGTGGCCTAATTAAAACATCGACGATTTAAAGTTGTTAATTTAAATAAAAACAGTTCATTTTTATTTACACGTATGTTGGTCAATTTTATTAGTCAAAATGACCGCATGGCAAAAGGTGAGGTCTGTTATCAGGGAATATATTTTATTCCCTTCATGGGGGTATTCTAATACAAAAATTAAAAAGAAATAAAAGAAGAAGAAGAGAATTACAACATTTACAATAAAATAAAATAATTCCTAGGTTCACATGTAGAAAGAAATTAAGAAGAAAA
>CATIWQ010282872.1:0-30391 GCA_949673415.1 Euphorbia schlechtendalii | reverse complement strand
GTGTCTAGAACCGAATCTGTTAAAGTAGTCTAGTGTACATAATATCTTTGATGATTTTGCATGTTTTCTTTGCTATACTTGTTCGTAGGGATAATCTATACCGATTTCTTCTACTCTAATCTATTTATACATTTGTCTATTTATTTACCATCATATCCCAACCAACCCAACAACAATAAAATTATCTATTTTATTTTCTTTGTTCTGTTACTCTTGTTGATCTTTAGAATTGGTTCCTTCACTGTGGGATCGATATCTTTTAAAACTACATCAAAACTGTATACTTGCACTGGTCACCATTTTTCTATTTGATAAGCGGTATTGAAAACACATGTTCGTATTTTGAACTTTTATCTTATTGGTAGAAAGGTGGGGAACAAGGTTTTTAGCATCATTACCGAATATAAACCCTCAAAATAAATAGAGTCAAAACCTTGCGATCAAGTGGGTGAACCAATTTGAAAATGGGTATAGGAATGCCATTACGATAATAGGTGCAAAAAGTCTTCAGGAGCATAACAAAATGATAACACAATTCAAAGCATTAATGAGGGAATGGAATGAATCATAGTGATTCATTAAGTATATCTTATTTTATATATTATATGAACCATTATTATTGAATTTTACTTTTCTTTTTTAACATTCTAGTACTGAATTTTAATTGTTTCCATTATTGCATTATTATTGTTCCCAACGACTATATTATTTTATTGTTGTTAATATTTATCTACAACATTATTTATCTATAACATTTTTGCTCCCAACAGCTATATTAGTTACTATTCTTTTCTCAACTCAAAATTTTGTCAAATCCTGCCGATTATTTTTTTTTTGTAGCATTATTGCTCCCAATAGCTATATGTTTTGAAATTCAGTACTACTTTTTCTTGTTTTTTCCCATGTTAGAGTCATATCTACTGAATTTTACTATTCTTTTCTCAACTCAGCATGTTATCAAATCATGCCGATTATTTTTCTGCAGCATTATTGCTCTCAATAGCTATATTTTATGAAATTCGGTAATGCATTTTCTTGTTTTTTTCCATGTCTGAGTCATTATATTGAATTTTACTATTCTGTTCTCAACTCAACGTGTTGTCAAATCATGCCGATTATTTTTCTGCGGCATTATTGCTCCAAACAGCTATATGTTTTGAAATTTAGTACTGCATTTTCTTGTTTTTCCCCATGTCTGAGTCATTATTACTAAATTCAATTGTTCTTTTCTCAACTTAGCATGTTGTCAAATCATGCTGATTGTTTTTCTATAGCATTATTGCTCCCAACAGCTATACATTTTGAAATTTGGTATTGCATTTTCTTGTTTTTTTCCCCATGTCAGAGTCATTGTTACTGAATTTTACTATTCTTTTCTCAACTAACTATGTTGTCAAATCATCCCGATTATTTTTCTGCAGCATTATTTCTCCCAACAACTATATTTTTTACTGTTCCCAAGATTTATATTTTATACTATTTCCCAGCAACTATATTTTTAATTGTACCTAACTGCTATATTTTTTAATGTTCCCAACAGCTATATATAATGCCATATGTTCTTCTTCTCTCACACTACACCAATATGCTTATATTACATTAGATTCATTACTCCTAAATTCTATTTCATTCTAAAATTCTCTATAATTCACAAAACTTCCCAAAATTCTCTTCATCATATCATACTCTCTACTTATGGCGTATATTTCCCCATTAGAAGCTGGTGATGGTGTTGACTACAGTAACCATTTCATCACAGATACATAATTCAAAACACCAGAAGATGCAATTGCATGGGCAAGTAGTATTTCAAAGGGATTTGGATTCAAGCTTGTTATATGATCTTTGAAGTCAGCCAAGAAAAGACTCATCAAATGTAGTCGTGGTCAACCATATAGAGGCAAAGATAGATACCGGAAGCCTAATGGATATTCACAAAAATCGACAAATGCGGTTGTCCTTTTCAGATACAACTGAAGTAGAGCATGTGAACTTCTAAGAGGTCAATCATAGTTGAAGCTGATACAATGGTATGCACAAACATGTAATGAATCACTACAATGCTGCTCATCCAGAACATAAGCCAATGAGCCAGAATTTATAAGCAAACTATTGCAAAAATGCGTCAAGCATAAGCAAAGCATAAAAATATCATGGCAGCCCTCGTTGATAAATTTCCTCAAGAGACATTTAACATACGCAAAGTATATAACCTAAAGACGAAGCTGTGCAAAGAATCATTTCAAGGTCGAGACGTCATCGATCAGTTTTTCCATTTGGCACAAGAAAGCAAGTACCTGCATTGGATAAATGCTGATCCGAAAATAAGAAGTCTCACTCATGTGTTCATGGTTCATCTAACATCGCTGAATTTGTTGCAGACAATTCCTTACTATGTTGGCATCGATTCTACCTATAAAACAAATAGGTACAAGATGCCTTTGATAGAATTTGTGGGGGTGACTCCTGATAACAAAAACTTTCTCATTACGTGGGTACTAATGAAAGATGAAAAAGCAACCAATTATGAATGGGCGCTCGATAAATTGCGGAGGATGTTTTGAGATGATGTTCACCCTATTGTAATTGTTACAGGTCAAGAACTGGGTCTTTTCAAACCTATAGAAGAACTATTTCCAAACACTGCACATCTTCTTTGCGATTGGAATATGCACAAAGATGTTGAAAACAGGATTACCAAGGTAGTTGGTAATAGGGATGAGGCCCAAAGAATGGTTATTGGCAAATGGAGGAAAGTTTCTAAATCACAAATAGAGGAAGAATACAATGACAATCTTGCAATTCTTACAAATTCATGGCATAGGAGATGGCCTAACTTGATATCATAACTCACAGATCCAGGATGATTTATAAAGAAAAGTTCATTCCCGCATGGATAAATCAAGTTTTACACCTGGGTAATACGTCAAATTGTAGGATCGAGAGTGAACATGCATCGCTTAAGGATTGAATGCATACATTAAACAGAGCCCTAGATACCATGTAGACGAAGGTGGATAGACAAATTCAATCACAACAAATAAAGATAAAGTAAGTACATTTACTAATATTATACTATACTATTGTTATGACTGTATTTCAACATTTGTTATCAGTTTACTTATTATGTTAATTCTTTATTCATTTTTAGGGTTGAACTTGAAAGATTGAGAATAAAACAATGTGAAGTCACATTAATATTTCCTTTTCAGTTATTATCATTTTATGTTTCTCATCATGCCCAAAAATTACTATTTGATGAATACCAACTGATAAGAAGCTATATTTTTGGGCGTACGCTTCAGTCTCAAGTTATAGTTGATGGTTCGTTTCTTAAGGCCGTATGTTCCTTCCTATGGTGACATCCTGCCTCACCAGGTCTAATATGGTGAACCCAATCACACGTCACTACGGCCACCTTGATGTTGAGGCGGCACCCACAAAGTTGGCAGAGACACAATCAAGCATGTAACTACCCACTCCCTAGAAATAACGGAATAGATGAGGCTTGGACAAGTCCTCCTCCGTTTTAGGGATTATGATCTCATTTTGAATCCCCTAACCACCATAATTTTAGGAATCATCAAGAGTCTATAAATAGAAGAGGGCCTACCACAAGAGAAAGGTAATTACTCTCTACATACTCAATTTGATTTATAATTCACATTCAACAAAGCTTTCCTATTTACTAACTTAGGCATCGGAGGCTCCCCCGGGGATAAGCCCCGACCCTTTGATTTTTTGTTATGTTGCAGGAACAATTTACTTTGATCAATCCTACATTTCCTGATGTTCTATGAATGCTTAGGCTAAATTTATCAGAACTTTTAGTGGTGCGATGAGAGTGGAATAAATTCTCTTGCTCCGGTGAGAATTTTAGTTCGCAACACAAATTCATAACAACTCTATTAGTATCTTTATTAACATATCGTTATTTCTGTCAAACATTTCACTCTCGTTATCGGTTTCTTGTATTTTTGTAAATTTAAAGAAATTTGATTACAAAGACTACTGTATTTTCTCTTTTAGTGCACGAATAACATTACAAAATGGTGGAAAACAACGACGACCACCATCTCTCTGACACTAGAGCTATCCAGAACACTCTTGAAGGTCTCACAAACACCAGGGGACCAACCCCAACACCCCTACGCGACACCGTTCTACCAATGTTGTGGAATAGATGCTATAGATCTTCAAAGAATATAATATCCTGCCTGAACAACAATAGGTCCTCAAAATGGGTTTCATGGAGCAATACAACATTGAGGCGGTTACCCTCCAAGGAATCCCCGATTAGCCCAAATAGCTAGATTCGGGCCAGATTGTTATTTTCACCTCATGATAACTAGATGGTAGCCGTGGCTGTCGAGGTGCATGTTGTGGTCCCTATAGCTACAACATTGTAGATAGCAATGACCATTCCTCAACTAAGCATCGCCTCGAACCTCGTGATGTAAGTGCAAATGCTGGTAATGTTCCAAGCCCTCAACACCCATGGCGGTAGCCCCTATTTTCCAACCGAAGAGCTAGCACCACCTATGGGTATGTAGATGCCCTATGCCTATGAAGCCAACCTGTCAGACTGGATGAACCTTTATCTTCAAGCATCAGTCATTTTATCTCACCAACCCTCTAGATCTGAGCTAGCTGACAGTGCCAACAAGGGAGATAGTGACTCAGAGATTGACCCCAAGCTACGAGGAATCCTCAAGAAGTTGCTTAAAGATCTAGCGTTGCCGTACCAGAAATCCTTGGTAGAAAAGAGGCTCTCCCCGTTCACCAAGAAGATCTTAGGAGTCCAGCTAAACCCATATTTCATTACCCCTATCTTTGTGAAACTGTACGATGGTCGAGACGACTCGGTGGTGCATGTGAGGCACTACATAAATAGGATGGAATTGATGTAAGCCCCGGAAGCCTACATATGTTAGTACTTCATGCAAATGCTAATTGGCCTAACCACATATTGGTTTCACAAGTTAAAACCCAACTCCATCAGTTCTTGGGACCAGCTGAGCGAAGTTTTCTATAAACACTTCCTCGGATCGACCCCCGCCTCGTATGTGAGCTGACAATTCCATGAGGTCGTTGAGGAGCTAGACGAGTTACTCAAGTCCTATATCCACTGCTTCAATGATGTATACATCAACATGGATGATCTCGACTTCAGCACCGCTAAGGAAGCCCTCATTTGAGGAACGAAGAATGATAGGCTCTGCATCGAGATCATCATAAGATTGCCTAGAGACACCACTCAAATGATAGCCATGAAAAAATGCATGATCGAGGTGGATGAAATGAATAGATTTAGAAGAGGTAAGGATGAAGAAAAGTACTCTGATCGAAGGGATGAGCGACTGATTAGATAATCCTCTCACCCCTACAAAAGAGACATCTCACGAACCAACAAACCAGCTTTGAACGCCCCACTCAGCCAAATACTAATAGCAATAAAGAAGACCAATGAAAAAAGAAATGTTAGATTCCCTAAGGTACCAGAAGGTTAGATGGTGGGCTGAAACCTGTAAAGTTACTGTAAATTTCATCAAGCTAGGGGACATCATTTGATTGATTGCCGAATGCTAGCTAATGAAGTACATGCCCTAATCCAAGCCAATAAATTCAGCCATTTTGTAAAAGGGATCACAAGAGAAGATTAGAAAGACGCCTCAGAAGTATCCAAGGCCGGGGATAGTAAGGCATAGAGGGTGAAAGGGATAATAATGGTAATAGCGGGAGACCCGGAGTTTGAGCCGCCCTTTGAAAAACCAAAGGCAGTAGACCTGACAGGACAAGAGGCGGACATGTTTAAATTCTGCCAATGGCATTCGTTGGTAGAAAAGCCTCATGCGAATCCCTTGATTATAGAAATGCTGATCAAAGGTTACATAGTTAAAAGGGGCCTAATCGACATAGTGAGTTTGGTCAACTTGATAACCAAATTGGTATTGAGGTGGTTAAACATCCACCAGAGCAGAATTCATCCGAGATACAATCCCCTAGTAGGACTCGGAGCCAGTTCATCCAATCAATTAGACAAGTCACCTTGGAAGTGGAGATCGGGGACAAGGACATAACTTGGAGAGGAGAAGTAGATTTCATCATCACTAACATCAGGGTCAGCTATAACATGATATTGGGATGACCATTCTTAGTCGAGTCGGGAGCCATAATTTGTATGCAATACCTAACCCTCCTAGTCTCAGCTAAGAAAGGAACAACGATAGCAATGGGTAATCCATAGGTGGTTATGGAAGCTTACGTAGCATCCATTCAAATGAAAACCACCTCTTTGGAGGTAAAGGAGCATGAAAGAGAAGAACCAATAGGAGACCTGGAAGTCCTAACCATAACAGAAGGCAAAACACTCAAAATCGCAAAGGACTTGAAAGATGAAGCAAAAGTCACCATGGTAAAAGTGATGAAAGAGCAACAACACACATTCTCATGGTCCCAAGGGAACATCAAGGACATACGACTTGAGATTATCTATTACAGCCTGTACATGGACCCCGTCCATCACCTCGGTGAAGCAAAAGAAGCGTAGACATGCTCAAGAATGACAGAAAGCAATCAAGGTAAAAATTAAAAAGCTACTTGAAGTGGGGCACATTCAAAAGGTACACTACCTAGAATGGCTGGCAAAAGTAGTACTAGTGAAGAAATCCAAAGGGTCTTGGCAAATGTGCATAGACTTCACAAACCTAAATAAACCCTACCCTAAAGACAGTTACCCTTTGCCTAACATAGATAAACTAGTAGACTCAACGGTTGGATTCGTAGTCTACTCCCTCCTGGACGCCAAGGCGAGATATCATCAGATACTGATGGACCCCAAGGATGAAGAAAAGACATCCTTAATCACACACGAGAGAACGTACCGCTATAGAGTGATGCCGTTTGGGATAAAAAATGCAAGGGCCACCTACCAAAGGCTAATGAATGAAATGTTCAAGGGGCTGATCGGTGAAAGTCTTGAAGTATATGTAGATGATATGATCATATAGAGCAAGGACGAGGCCAGCCATGCAGTAGATATTGAGAAGGTGTTCTAAGTACTGCAAAATACAGCCTCAAGTTGAATCTAGAGAAATGTACTTTTGGGGTGAAAGGCGGAAAACTTTTAGGTTTCCTCATTTTAGAAAGAGGGATAGGAGTACAACATCTCAATGCCCATCATCAAAAAATGAAACCACCTCGAACCTTGAACGAAGTACAATGTCTCAACTTCCAGATTAATGCATTGGGATGGTTCGTCTCTTTCTCTGCAAAAAGATGCATGCCCTTCTACAAAGTGATAAAACAAGATAAAGCCTTCAAATGGGATAAATGCTACTACCTCACCTTCGAAAATCAGAAAGAGTTTTTGGCCTCCCCCCATTGCTCAGCTATCCAGTCCATGGAGAGCCATTGATTGTATACTATTCGGTAACATATGAAGCGATCAGGACAATCTTGGTGAGAGAGGAAGATAACCTGCAACATCCCATCTATTACACCAGCAAAGTGCTGAAAAATGCCGAGCTAAGGTATCCCAAGATTGAGAAGCTAGCCCTAAGTTTGATCTCCGCTTCAGTTAGGCTTAGGCCCTATTTCCAAGCGCACTCCATCATCAAGTGAACAAGCTTTCCTTTAATGAAAAGTACTCCAAAGGCCTGAGACATTAGACCGAATGGCAGAATGGGTTGAAGGCTAGGAAAATTCGACATCCTCTTTGAGGGAAGGACAGCCTTGAAAGCACAAGTATTAACCGACTTCATGGTAGAATTTGCCAAACTTGAACCAACTAAAGTAGTGAAGATAAAACCATTGATCGGCCTCATCTAGCGAGGGAGCCGGTATTGGTGTATTGATAGAGGGCCCAAACCGAGTCCGTCTAATGTATGCAGCCAAACTTGCTTTCCAAGCCACCAACAACACCATCGAATATAAGGCCATGATCAAAGGGCTTGAGCTAACAATGGAATTGGCCCTCGACAAGGTAATCATTTGAAGCTATTCACGATCGGTCTCTAACCAAAGTAATATAAACTTTTGAGATAAAGGAAGAAAGCATGGTTAAATACCTATGCAAGGTGCAGACCTTAATAGAAAATCTGGAGAAAAAAGGGATGGCATGGAAAGTCGAGCACATCCCTTGAACACAAAATGAGATAGTAGATGAACTATCAAAAGCCGCCTCAAACCTAGATAGTTATAACAAGACAGGCATCCTTTTCGAAGTTCTCGTCTGTCCTAGTTACAAGGAAGAGCAGCTATTCTACGCCGAGGAAGACACTCATGCCTGGCGCCGACCCATCGTTGCTCATCTCAGAGAAGGCAGCTCCCAAGTGATAGCGAGGAAGCTTCCAAAATAGTCCAAAAATGCATGAGATACTCCCTTGTAGACGGTGATCTTTATAGAAGATCTTACACAGATGCCTGGCAAAAGTGTGTGACCCCATTCCAAGGGAAAAATATCTTGGAGGAAATACATGAACGAATTTATGGATCCCATCAGGCGACCTCCACTCTACTATGAAGAGTCAGCCTGGCCGGTTACTATTGGGGTGAACGGTGCGGAGTATGTCCAGAACTACCACCCATGCTAAGTACACGCTAGGAAGACCCACATACCTCAAGCCAGTCAGTGGCCTCTCATAACCGCATGGCCCTTTTCAACATGGGGGATTGATATAGCAAGACCCTTGCGAATGGCTAGTGGGAAAAGAAAGTTTGTAGTCGTAGCAATTGACCACTTCACTAAATGGGTCAAAGCGGCCACCGTCAATACCATCACTCTAGAGAAGGTCATTGACATTGTATGGAAAAACATCATTACAAGATTCAGGATTCCGAGGACATTTTTGGTGGACAATGGCACATTGTTCATATCGAAGTAATTCATAGACTTTTACCAAGGGCTAGGAATAAAGAATCACTACTCATTTATGGTGCACCCGTAAATGAACAATCAGACGGAAGTCGCTAATAGAATTTAGGAGAAGGACTCAAAAGGGGCATCAAGAGAGGAAACAAAGGATCTTCGCCAGATAAGTTCATAAACATACTATTGTCCTATCGAACCACCCCTTAAAGGCCAACAGGCTACATGCCCTATTTCTTGGTCCACTGGGTGGAAGCAATGATCCTTGTTGAGATCATTGCCCCATCCGATGGAGTCATCTACTATTCTAAAGAGTAAAATGATATCAAACTAAAAAATCACCTAGACAACCTTGAGGAAAGAAGGGAATTAGCTTGCATCCGGATGGCCACTTATAAAGCCAAGATCACCAAGTATCACGATTACAAAGTCAAAATCCTATGGCTCAAAGAAGGTAACCTGGTCCTTGAAGACACCATCGCCTCACAGTCCCAAGAAGGTAAAGGAAAGTTTGGTACCAATTGAGAAGGTCCATATAAGGTGAAAGAAGTCTTAGGCCAAGCTACATACCGCCTCAATGACATCAATGGCAAAGATCTACCAAGAATGTGGAATATCTCAAACCTGATACCATACTACAAAATCAAAAATAGCTAGGGAAATAGATGTCCACACTCTTTTCCTCGCCTTGGATTTTTTCCCACTGGGTTTTTTCCTTGGGAAGGTTTTTAACGAGACGGCGTCCCCTAGACCTATATGATAAGTGTATAATTACACTTATTATCTTGATATTTTTACTCATAAAAAGATGTTTTAGAGTCATTTTATACTTCATATAAAAGATTTCATGTGATATGTAGTTGTTTTTTATGTAAGTGTAGAAACTAGGTGAATCTTGGGAGTGAAATGATTAAAGACGAATTCTATGCAAAAAGAGTTAAAAAGGTGCAAAAAGATGAATAGAATGCAAGGAATTGGCTTAGGATAGAAGTTATCAAAGATCGGTAAAGTTGCAAAGAAGAATCATGAAGAAAAGCATAAGTCACAACCATGTCACGAATGTGATTTCTATTCGCGATTGGCCAAGTCATGCTCATGACTATCTATCACGATCATGACTTATCATTCTTTACAAGTAGTAAGTTACCAACTTACATTCACGATCGTAACATATATGTTACGCTCACAAATCGTGACGAGTTTGATAAACTCTTATCAACTTCCAATCGTTAGATAAGAACGATCAACCGCCATCAACCACCATCAACTGTCAGGCGAAGAGACACCTTTTGGAGACAATGCAACCATAAAAAGGTGCCTTTCCATTGAAGATAAGGATGAAATCTTGCATCCAATCACATTGAAGATGATGCAACCCTTCACCAATGGACATTACTATTCATTTTGATAAACGCAGCCTTTCACACTCTATAAATAGAGGTTCAAATCAACCATTTTTGTGAAATGGTAGTGTGCATATAGAGAGAAGATGGTATGAGACGCGATACATGATAGAGAGTGAAAGTTATATAGTTTCGCTAAGCTTAAAGTGTTAGAGAGAAAAATGTATAAGTGATTCGATTCTTGTTTCAATCACTAGATTTCCACAAATTCAAGCGATTGTTGTATGAGTGTAATTGCAAAGCACTTATCAATAAAAGTTTCTATTCTTCAACATTCATTTATTCAATATTCACAAGGAATAGCATCCTAATGGAGGTTCTATACGAGTCAAGACCGAAATCAAAGTAGACGCAGGAATTGTGGGAATTGACAACTCCCATTAAAGAGTGGATACGGTTTGATCAACTTTAGCTTTCACTTGCATACCTTACAACTTTACTTTGTTTTCTACTTATACTTTCTAATTCAAAGTTTATGATATGTCTATGTGTCATAACGAGTATTCCATCTTACGTCACTTATATTAATGAAGTTATATGCTTTCAAGTTGACTTTAAGAGTAGTTTCGGGGTTAACAAGAATGTGTATAGTCACTGGATCTGTGATTATAACGCTATTTAGTGAGCCAACATTTTTGGAGTGGTAACTTGCTAAATATGGTTATGTGAGAGCGACTCATACTAATCATAGTATTACTGTTGTCCAGGTTTTTATAAGTGTCATAATTCGTTTACCCTAGATTTAGAAAAGTCATTTCATGTGTTGCTCTGCGGTGAATTATAGGATATTAGGGATTCTAGAACCGAGTTTGTTGAAGTTGTCTAGTGCATAAAACATTCTTGATTATTTTGCATATTTTACTCCACTATACTTGTTCTTTGGGAATATCTATATTTTACTCTAATATGTTCATACATCTATCTATTCATTAGTCCACCATTCAAAACCTTAAACTTATTTTATTGTCTTTTGTTTCGTAACTCTAGTTGATCCTTAGAACTGAATTCCTTCCCTGTGGGATTGATATCTTTTAAAACTACATCGCAACTGTATAGTTGCAGTTATCATCATTTTTCTATTTGATAAGTTGTACTGACAACACCTGGTTATATTTAGAACTTTAATATTATCAGTAGAAAATTGGCGAACAATCATTCTAACCACGATTTGTTATGCAAACACAAATTATATACACTCGTGTCATTACCCCTATATTATGGTGATATCACCTACCTAGATTTAGAAGACACAATGAAACAGCATCACCAAAGGTTAGGATCACCCATGGTTTATGGAAGTGCCTGCTCGGTACTTGAACCTTCGTCCGTTTGGAGTCATGAACTTATAAACAATAGGGTAAAACACGTTGTTTTTCCTGAACTCGAATTCAATGTGAGAAATCCCTAATGATTAATTCTCTAAATCGAGAGTGTATTATCACTTGGATGATACTCAACCCCCTATCATTTTCGATTTGTTTGTTCTAAATGGATTGGAAAATTTATCACCTTTTCGCTAAAATGGCATCCCTTTGCTTATTGCCAAATGGACAGTACGGCAAACCCTAATTAGTTTATTTCAAATGGATTGACAAACATCCCCTTTCGCATCCCTATGATGGGATTTCCCTAAAAGCTTTAAGATAGCCTATTACCACACTAGTAATAGGTGACCCTTGCTGGTTTGTTCCAAAAGGATTGGCAAAACTACTTCCCTCTAAGCTAGCTTTTTAACTAAGCAACAGTTTTATCCATTATCATTGCATACTAACCCTTGTATCGCAACCATTTCATAAGCATTTCATGCATCGGTCTCAAATCGATCAAGCATGTATTGCATTTCTGATGATAGTTGGTTGCTTTTGCTTTAATTATGACTTGGAGGAGGTCACTTCATCACCTCATCCGAATCTCTCCCATCGTGGCTCACCAGGCAGGGTCATCAATAGAGGGTCTTTTGTACACAAATTCGTGTGAAGATTCAAGTTTGGATTCAAGTTCAAGGTTTGGTTCATCATAAAGATTAGTTTTTGGATCAAGATAGATTTTCAAGATGGCAGATCAGCAAAATGTTTCAAGGGGAAATGATCAAGGGGTATATGACAGGCATGTGGTCCAGCAGCTAGGCTCGAGTCAAGAGATAGCTAATGCTCTTAGAGCAGTTCTATGCAGTAACCAATTCTCTCAAGAAATGCAATTCCATACTCATCCTTGGTAGCATGTGGACCGAACTAACCGACCAAGAGCTCATAAGGAATCTTCAAGGTTCCACCACCGCTAGCCATCCCATGGCTAGGAGATAAGGTTTGACTCCTCACACATTCCCATCATCTAGTGGTGAGTTTATCGCATGGAGTTCTCAGGTATTCGGTCAACCAGGGTTAGTCTTCCCTCAATCACAGTTTCCCCCCAAGTTGGGTCAAAATGGTTCAGTTCCGACTAGACTTCAAGCAGGATTAATGGTAAATCAGTTGGTCTTAGATCAGCCAGTGCAACCCATGTAGTCAGGTTATCAGTAAGGTTTTCAATCGATTGCAGCAGTAGTGAGGCTAGGGAGGATATCTTTAGGTTTCATCCCTTCTATGCAGGGTTTCTTCCACCATTCAGGAGTAGCTTCGAGTTTTCAAGCTCCTTCATTCGTTTATGGCACAAACTTCAATGCACCATCATCTTAGTATCCGGGTTAAGCCATGGCCTAGCCCAGTTTTGCACTTCCATTGAGGGGTCCCTCTTATTCCCAAGGTTATTACGGTTTCAGGCCAAGCCAGAGATGGGCCATTTGTCATACCCATAGCCTAGCATGGAAGAGCTTTGGTAGCAGTTTTTGGCTACCTAGGATAAACAATATCCTGGCTTTCAGAATAGCTGCTATACAGCACCACAAGTGGTGGAAAGTGATGATTAGCTCCCCGAGAACTTCGTGATGCTGGAGCTGGTGAAGTTTAACAGAGAAGGAGAACCCCAAGCTCATTTAACAAACTTTAAGACTATGATACGAGCTCATCGAATTAGATATAAGATGCTGGTGAAAATGTTCATGGTAACATTGGCAGCTCTAGGGAATCAGTGGTATAACATCTTGCTGATAGAGGTATCTCATAACAGGGAGCGCTTGTCAGCGACCCTCGTAGAGTAGTATTGCTTTAACTCATAGATGAAGATAATAATGCATAATTTAGGGGCTATGAGGTAAAAGCTTGGGGAAATGTTCAAGATGTACTATAATAGACGGATGGCGACCCAAGTCCTGTTGAACGATCATCATAGTTTGCCCGATATGATTGCAAAGTTGTTGGTTGGGGCTCTACCAGCTTACCTAAAGAGATTGGGGATGGATACATTCTCCTCTTACAATGAAGTGTTTGAGAAAGCAGAGCGAATGGAATGGATAGAATCCCTAAAGATGCCTATGAGGCAACCCACTAGTAAGATGTGGTTTAGGAAGAATGAGTCAGGATCTTCATCCATTAACCCTTCGTAGTCTAAGGGTAAATAAGCTATAGTACAGTTAGTCTAGTCATAGCCAGTTGCAATAGCGAGGTTATCCAAGGAAGAATACCATGGGATTTCTCCATATAAAGGAAACCTATGCTTCCTCTTTACCAAGCTCTGGGAGTTGAAGAAGCTAGATAGCTTAAAGACCTGGTCGCCACCTATCCTAGAGGATAAAATTTCTACAATTACCACGTAGTGGTAGGCCACCACAATAATAATTGCAAGGAGCTATTGAAGGCCATCTAGCAACTAGTCAAGGATGAGGTGGTGGCAAAGCCTAGGCTAAAGCCCAGCCATAAGACTAACCCACTCCTGGAGTTTGATGGGGTGATAAGGATGATAAATTCAAGGCTGGGAGAGAAGTAGGTATTGCGGTGCATTAGGGAATCGACTGGAGAATTTGTAATGGTGATTGAGGCAGGAAGGGATGCGAATCGCGTCATGGCCGCCCTTGAGGAGGGGACCATTCTTTAGGTTTTGGAGGGTCCTTTCAACATAAGGACCAAGATTTCAATCTACACGGGATGGCTATTTTTAATGTAGTCTCACCATCTTTCCATATTCACAAGTTTGAAACCCTATTATGGGTAAAATGTTTTTTGAATGAGATGGTGGCAGAATTGTTCCCTTGTTCCCTATTAGTGATCGCAGCCGAGTGGTATTCCTTTCCCCTAGATCAGTGAAGGATTATTGGGAGAGGATTTCTAACACTTTTAAGGATCACTTCTTGTTCCTAGAGTATCCAAACAAGCGGATGCGAGATCTTATATCCTATACCCAGAATGAAGGATAGAGTTTTGGTGAATACATCCAGAGGTGGATGTCGATTCATGTGGTGATGAAGAGGAGGCTAGATGAGCCTACTATGATAGGTAGGATAATGGGAGGAACCTACCAGTTTTATAATGAACGATTGTTCAGGCTAAGGATAATGTGCTTGGAGATGTTGATTGAGTAGGGAAGGAAATTGGATCGATTGGAAAATGAGATTGGGGATCGATTTGTGCCATTGAATCAGGATTGCCATCAGATTGGGTATTGAAGATGGTAGCTCAAGATGGTTAGGGGGAATGTGTCATAGCCATCGATGAATGGAGAGCCTCGTATACAGCAATGGAGGAAGAAGCTAGCTCATCAAAGGTAGGGGGCAGATGCAATGTAGTTTCCCCATATTTAGCCTTGGGAGAATGCCCATGTATGATAGAAGCGAAAGACTGTCATTCCATGTCCTCAAGTTTGAAGTGTTTATGCGGGCTTAAGGCCTATCAGATGAAATGCTTGCCACCCTCTTTCCCCGTTCCTTGTCAGGAATAGCTTGTGAATGGTACATGAACCAATGGCCCATTATGAGAAACAACTAGAGAAACATATCATGGGCATTCTAAGATTAGTTTATGTTCATGGAGAGGCCTAGACTAGGGATGAGGGACCTGGTGGCTTGCAGGTAGGATGAGTATGAGCCTTTCAGGGCATATGCGCAATGGTGGATGTCCATCCAGGTTGTGATAAAGCATAAGCCCACCATGGATTTGCTTATGAGGATGTTAATCGAAGGGGTCCAATTGGATATTCAGGATCGCCTATCAATGAATGAGTACTTGGGTTTCATTGACATTATAGAGACGAGGATAAACATCGAATGACACCTCTAGGAGATGGATCATAGTATATTTTTGGTAGGGATGGGGATCCCCTCTAATCAAGTCATGGAGATGCTCATGCAAGCCACCATGGGGATCAGTAAGGTCAATCCCTATGTTCGTAGAAAGTGTGATGGAAGATTATGATCTGTTCGAGTCGGTATAGGTGACGGATGGTGCAAATAAGGGGGAGATGGAAGTAAGGAGGGTTCAGGGAAAGCCTATTGATTTAGATGCCTATACTTTAAAGTCCTGGAGGCAGTTGGACAAGGATGATGCCCGATCAATGGAGGGTGAAGAGATTGTGTATGGGAAGGGTCTTATCAATCTTGATAAGTATTAACTAAAGAATGCTAAGAGGAAGTAGGAGGAGCCACAATACCCATGGTCGACACTCACCAAAACAAGGGTGATCAAGAATGGAGTTCTAAGGGTAAACCATTGTGGCCGGGGTTTCAGAAGCAATCTCATCAAGCTTGGGAGTTCATTAGCTAAGGAGACCATGAGGGACCACACGAAGCCACCCCTAACTTCGGTTGTTAATGAAGATGAGCTAGAGGTCAACCCTTTTGTCAATCAACTCAAGAGCATGTAGTCCAAGTATATCATATGGAAACTACTATGCTTTTCCAAGGCACACCATCAAGGGTTAGTGCAGAAGCTAATGGAGATGAAAACAACACCGAGTACTTCGATGGTTGAAATGTGCTCTACAATAGGGGAAGAGATACTTTTGAGGAAGAGCCTAACCATCACCTTTGACTAGTTCAACCTGCCACCAGAATAACAGAATCATAACAAGGCCCTTTTCATCAAGGTTAATATCTTTGACAGGTCCATCCCCTGTGTAAGGGTGGATAATGGGTTGGCTCTTAACCTATGTCCGCTTAAGGTGTTGCCTCACTTGGGCTTGAATGAGAATATGCTGGAAAGGTCAGATACGGTTATCCAAGCCTATGATGACTCCAAGCATTGGGTTGTAGGATTGTTCTCTGTGATTGTGATAGTGAATGAGGTGAAATTTGAAGTGAAGTTCATGGTACTTGATATAACTGTGTCTTATTCCCTACTATTGTGTAGGTCATGGATTCATGCCCTTGGCATTGTACCCTCTACGCTCCATCATAAGATTAAACTAGTCCATCAAGGCAAATCAGTAACAATAGAGGCGGACAAAGAGTTAGTGATGGAAGCGCCTGCTTTTGCGAAGCAAAGGTCGGGAGGCTTAAGGGTGGCCATGATCGATCAGGAAGAAAGGAAGAGGAAGAAGATTCCTACGGGGTACTGCTATTTCTCAATGGGTCTGAAAAGAATCATGAAAAGGCAAGGGTTTATCCCAGGGAAGGGACTAGGCAAGTATCACTAAGGAATGGTGGAGGCCATTGACCAAATTTTGCTGACTCCCAGGGCTAGATTGGGATTCACCCCAAGGCACAAAATTTACAAGTACAAGCGATCATCCTTATGCAACATAGTCAACGTCTATTCTATAGAAGGGGGTAAATAATTTATAGGGGATAATGCTCTGGTCTTGGTGAATGAAGAGGAGTATCCAGGGTTTGAGATCTTTAATGATGTTTATGATTTCCTGAATGAGTGTATGTTGGCCCTGATTGCTGCATTTATAGATGGCTCAAAGAAGGTTAAATGCCCAGAAGTGGTTGCTATAGAGGAGGAGATCCAGGTCGTGACTCCAGATGTGGTTGTAGCTATTACCAAGGACAAATATGGGTGAAGATGTTCATTGAAGATGAACCTGAATCTGAACCGATGGAGGACGAGATACATGTTACCATCTTGGTGATCACTGGGGTCCTGGCCATCCTGATGACAAATGAAGAGGGAGGCACCAAGGAGAATCCCCTAGATGTAGTTGTAGGGATCATCACCAAAGCCGCTATCAAGGAGAAGAAGATGGTTCTTGTTGAGCCCGCCACTGAGGAGCTAGTCGCCAAGATGGAAGAAGAACCTACGCATGTGGATGGGAATGATGATAGTGATGTAATTTTTAATATTAGCAATGCTTTTTATGATAACAACTCTACCTATGAGGCTTTTCAATCAGTGAATCTAAGCTTTACTTACTTGTGTGATGTTTCGCTAGATGGCAGCATGCATTTTTATGATCATACGCATAATGGTTTTAGCATAATTGATACTTCTTTGCATGAAATAAATTTGGGTACTCATGAGTCACCTAAAATGATTTCGAGTGATCTAACTCTTGAGGAAGAACATGAGATAACAAATGTACTTAGAAAACACATGGTAGCATTTGCCTGGTCATATGAAGACATGCCTAGAGTGGATAGAGAAATCACCGAGCATAGAATTCTAACAGATAAATGAGTCAATCCCATGAAGCAAAAGCTAAGAAGATTACGACTTGAATGGGTTGAGAAGGTGAAGGTAGAGGTATCCAAACAGATAGAAGCCAAATTCCTGGAAGATGTTTGAGTACCCCACCTGGCTAGCCAACATCGTCCTGGTTGCGAAGAAGGATGGGAAGGTTCGGGTGTGTGTAGACTTTAGGGACTTGAATAAGGCCTTGCCGAAAGATGACCTTCCTCTACCTCATATAGACATTTTGGTTGACAACGCTGCTCAGGCTGCTATATACTCATTCATGGATGGCTTCTCAGGGTACAATCAGATCCTCATGGCTATAAAAGATAAGATCAAGATCACCTTCATCACTAAGTGGGGGGTTTAATGGTACAAGGTCATGCCCTTTGGGTTGAAGAACTTCGGGGTAACCTATCAAAGAGCTACAACAGCTTTGCTACATGACTTAATCCACAAAGAAGTTGAAGTGTATGTGGATGACATGCTGGTCAAATCCAACACTCAGGCAGAGCATTCGGTAGTTCTTGACAAGTTCCTTACCGAATTAAGAAATACAACCTTCGTCTAAACCTAAAGAAGTGCATGTTTGGGGCTACCTCGGGTAAGCTATTGGGGCACATTGTAAGTCAAAGAGGCATAGAAAATGGATCCGGATAAGAGTAAAGCCATCAAGGAGATGCAGGTACCAAAGACGGAGAAAGAGGTGCGTTCATTCTTAGGGTCTTTACAATATGTTAGTATGTTCATAGCTCACTTGATTACCATCTATGAGCCGATCTTTAAGTTGCTATGAAAACAACAATCGATGATATGGAATGATTAGTGCCAGATCACATTCGAGAATCATCCGTAGGGGTAATGCTAGTGCAATAGTACAATGACAAAAGAGAGCACACGATATACTATTCGAGCAAAAAACTACTAGATTATGAAATACATGATGGTGGAAAAGATATGCACTACGATGGTATGACTGACTAAGAAGTTACGCCATTACTTTCAATCTTATCGGGTGTAGGCGGTGGCCAAGGTTGACCCCATTAAGTACTTGTACTAATCTCCCACATTGGTGGATAAACTTTCTCAGTGGTTGTTGCTCCTCTCTAAATTCAACATTTAGCACATCGCACGGAAAGTCATCAAGGGTTGAGTAGTTGACAAATTCTTGGCTAATTAGGCGTTAGATTTCGATTATGTGGAAAACTTTGAATTCCCAGAAGAGCAATTATCCTTGGTAGAGGAAGTCAAGGAATGGACCATGTACTTTGATGGTGCCATTAATCACAAAGGGGTAGCCTAGGTGTAGTGATCACACCTCAGAATGAAGTCATACTACTATCCAAATGTCTAGAGTTCTAAATCATAAATAATGGGGTAGAATATGAAGCCTGCTTATTCAGTTTGGAAGCATTGAGAAAGGTCAGTGCTAAGGAAGTCTTAGTCATTGGAGATTCAGCTTTGGTTATTCGGCAAGTGACTGGTGAGTGGGAAATTAAGGAGGAATCGCTTCATCCCTATCTTAAAGTGGTTTTGGTAGTTTCCGCCAAGTTCGATAAATGCATCCTCCGCCATGTATTGCGAGAAGATAACCAAATGGCGGATCCTCTAACTACTTTGGCCACTATATGGGAAGGGCCCTAGACCTAACCTATCAAACTGTTAGTTCTTCAGTTAGCCAAGGAACCCTATTATTATAAAGTAGTGATGGTTGATGAAGATTCAGATTTAGGTTGCTCGTACTTAGACATTGCCCGCTTCCTGGGGGATGGAATTTATCCTAAAGGGGTGACCGATTCCGAGCGCACCTCTCTGCATCGTTTGGCTGTCCAATTTCACCTACTTGATAATGACATATTTCGACACACTTTAAAGGGTTTATTGCTTCGATGCTTAAATGAGAAAGAAGCGCTGCTCATATTCAGAAGAATGCATGCTGGTTATTGCAGTTGGCACATGAACGTATTAAGCTCTGGCAAAAAAGATCCAACGTCAAGGATATTATTAGACCACTATGGTCACAAACTATGTAACAGAGGTTAAGAAGTACCATTAATGTCAAATCTATGGAGACCTCAATCATCTACCTCCCTCAGATCTCCATAACTTATCTACTCCTTGGCCATTGTCGGTGTGGGGGATCAACATAATTTGAGAGATTCATCCTTCAACCTATAATGGATATAGATTCATCATGGTGGCAGTGGAATACTTTTCTAAATAGGTGGAAGTCGAATCCTACTCCAATATCACTGCTAAGAAAATGGCTAAGTTTATAGAGAATCACATCTTCACTCATTATGGGATTCCTCACCATATTGTCTCTGACAACGGAGTTCAATTCCAAGGGGCAACGGTAGAGCTCATTGAGAAATACAGTATTGATCATCACCGCTCTCTTCTAAGTATTGACCATAAGCTAATTGGGCAGTTAAGGCAGCCAACAAAGTGATAAAGAAAATCTTGAGTAAGATGGTGACCACCTATTGAGATTGGGTAGATAAGCTACATTTTGCAATCTGGGGCTACATGAGAAGTATTCAGACCCCCATAAATAACACTCCTTTCTCGCTGGTACACAGATTGGAGGTAATTTTACTGGTAGAAATGAAAGTGGGATCCTTGAGAATAGCACTAGAATCTAAGTTAGGAGGCTCAGAATGGGCCAAAGTCAGGTTTGAACAGCTTAACATGATAGATGAGCATCATCTCAAAGCCTTGGATCACCTACAGATGTACCATCATTGGATGGAAAGGGCATATAATAGTAAAGACAAGCACCGGAAGAAACCCCTAAAAGTAGGAGACTTGGTATTAAAGCATTCAAGGCCTTTGAATGAGGATGTCAAAGGGAAATTCAGACCCAATTGGGAAGGCCTATCCGTAATTAAGAAAGTGCTAAGCAAGGGAGCAATCAAGATCATGGATATGGATGGCAACGAGTTTGTTAATCCAATCAATTAAGATAGGTTTGAGCGCCACCACGTTTAGGAAAAGAAATAAATCAAGAAAATCAGTCTAAAACAAAAAAGATATATGTAAATAAGCCTGTGAATTAACATTTCGTTGGTTAAGCAAAAATTAAGGCCTTTTTTCGTAAAATAAGACAAATAGTCCACTGAGTTGAAAACCTGAAAAGGGCAACTCAAGTAACACTTAGGATAATGAGTGAATAATAAATTCATTAGTTAGAAAACCTGAGAGGGCTAGTTAATGACAAGACTCAGATCATTCGAAACGTTTGTACTTCGATTTATTTCATCAATAAAGATATCATTTCTCACTAAAAATATTCATGCATGTGTTTATCGAAATGTATGAGTGCCAATGGTAGAAACATCACAAGTAAACAACAAACATTTTACATTTTAATTCGTCCAATAGTTCATACTTAGGATAAGGAAAGATAAATAAATCTGATAGAATCGTAACACATTGGTACATTCTAAGAAAAATTCGATTAGTCATTGCTTTCAAAATAAAATAGCATCATTCTCAACAAGTCATCATGCTAGCTCTACCTACGGCTATAAGGGCTCAGCCCATCTTCCTCCCTTGACCACTCGCGTGTCACCCAAGGGCATCGCTCAGAATCTATCAAAGACCTAATCACTCCCATCCATCCATAGTAGAATCGATTAGTCTCTGTAGTCTCAGATATCCCATTATCAAGGTGAGTGAACTGAGTATGCTGTACCCACAGGATCAGTAACCTATCTAGCCAAGTATAATGCCACTCGAAAACACTGAAGGAGCAAATATTGTGTGGTATCTTTTGGCAACTCCCGTACAGCCTACATAAGCGGTTGGGTGAACAGAACTTGGAAATATATAAGCCCATCAATAAGATCCCATCCTCATGCATCAGGACTGCAACATGGGTAATCACCCACCAGGGGTAAAGCCAACGGGCCATCATCGAAAAGTTGACTGAAAACCTAGACCCAATCATACTCCATAATCTAAGAATGTCCCTCGGTGATCAGGCATGAGGCAGCAGCATCTAGGCTAAAAAGATTCTCTACCTATGCTAATTCAAATGGAGAATTTTCCCGAGAAAGGGATCGATAATTGATAATAATCGGAATGGGGTAACTAGACCAAATCCACAAATGAACTCCGACATCAGAAGCAAAGCCACCATGTAAGGCTAGGAAATATGAGCCCTCAAACTGCTAAAACACCACTCCAACACGACGTCGATGTAAAACCCTTCGTGTGATGATGGGCAAGGCAGGAAAGGCGTTACATAGTCCAAGTTCCACAAACCTCAAAGAGTATCTTTAACTTTGAAGTAGTATAAGGGGATAGCCAGAGCCAAAGCCCAAGGGTACAAAATCTCGAGAATAGCCTGGTACTCCTGATGGGTGAAGTGAAAGACGTGGGCAGTCGGATCCTAAAATGAAAGTGCAACTCTAACTAAAATCATATTAACGAGGTAGAACGTGAGATAAAAGAGCAACCATAAGTTGAATATCTCGAGTTTCTTCTAGTTTGGGTTCTTCAATGTGCGCAAGAAAGCCCGAAGTTGTTGGTTGTTGACGACTTGATGATTTCATTGACGATATGAGCAATATCGTTAATGATATTGCAATATCATTAACGATATCATGATATCATTAATGATATGGCTTCACTAGAATGTTGTCTATATCTATTAACAAATTGAATTTTCCAATGTGGTTAACAATATGATAGTTGCAATGAGGCATGGTTTTGGTAAAAAGTCGGTTTAAGGATATGAACTTTATTGGCACTTTTCAAGCACAGAAATGGTCATATTAAGCAAAATCAAACCTCACAATTTAGTTGGAGCAAAACAAAATTCAACTGAAATAATCATCCAAATTCAAAAAAAGTAAGAAATGTGCAAAAGGTGTCAACAACACCAACTATTGTAAATCTGTTCCAAAATGAATCCAAGAAGCAAAAAAAGTAATCTAAATCGACGATGAGATATTATCATCATCATCATCCTTGGTATCATCAATATGGCTGTCAGCCTCCACATCCCGACTGTTAGATCCTCCCTAATGCATGCTAGAGTGGGATGGGGTTCCTAGGTGCATCATAGATTGGCTTCCCTTGGATGTAGTGGGGCGAGTATACCTCTGAGCCTGGGCCAGCTGCCTCTCTAAGTCCTCAATCTTCAAATCCTGAGTCCTCAAGTGACCCTGGAGATTGTGGTCCTCAATTTGAGCCCGTATACGGTTCTGGTGCTCTAGAGAAATCAACGCCTGCTGTAGGAAACATGCATCATGACATAGAAATTCATGAAAAATGTCAACATATGATGGAAAAGCATACACATCATCACACATTAAACTTATTCGCGGGCCGGGTTACCTGCCCAGCCTAGCCCGAGCCCGCTTCAACCGGCCGAGCTTGGACACTCGTTTTTTAAAAAAGCCCAGCCCGAGCCCAAACCCTTCAAAGCTTGAAGTTTTATGGGTCGGGCTTGGTTTTTATATAAATACCCAAGCCCGGCCTGATGAATTATTTTATTTATTTATTAATATATTTATATGTTAAATTTATAGTTATTTTAATATTTTATATTTTATCTTATTAAATTTTTATACTTATTACAATAAATGTTACTAAATAAAATAAATAAATAAATAATGCAATTATGTTAACAATTTAAACATATTTTAGTTTATTTTATATTTTTTCTATTTAATTTAATAAAAAAACTTTCATGGGCTTGGGAATGACCTTGTAAGCTCGGCCCAAGCCCGCCCCAAGCTTGAAGTTTTAAAGTATGGGCTTGGACCGGGCTTGGTTTCATATTTTTACTAAAAAGCCCTCCAAGCCCGGCCCGAGCCTGGCTCAGCCCGCCCAATGAACAGGTCTATCACACATACACAACATGCAAGCATAAATATCATATTGTTTTGTTTGTGGAATATTAAATAGGATTACCTCAGCTACTCCGTTCTACGCGATGATCAAATCACGAGCAGACAAGTAGTGATGGGGCAAGCGTCTCAGTGTTAGCACAGGGGATTTGCCATAATAAAATAAAAAGTCAAATCAGAAACCACATGTATATAAAGAAACTACAAAAGGACAAGGGAGAAGAGACTTACATGAGTAATGTCCTAAGGAGCTAAGGATAGAGTATACAGGCTCATGGGTAGTATGTGAGTTTATCACTCCCCCACCCTCACTATCAATGAATAGATCATCTCAAGAGGGGTGGTGAGGTGACCCTCCATGAATCCAAGCATATGGTACATCTGGTTCTGCAAATCAGCCTGTTTTGCTCTCGCCCGCTTGCTCACACCAGCTTGTTTTGAGAAAATAACGAGTACATGACAAGCATAACCAAGGTTTAAAGAAATCAGGTTCAAAGTCGAGTCATACCATGGAGGAGCCCGCAATGCCACCACCGTGGCCCCGCTACCAACACCGCCACCACGGCCCCCATTACCAGCCCTGCTGCCATGGCCTATATCACCATCAAGGCCATCTCCTGGACCATTGTCTCCACTGCCTCCTCCGAGATGTGCATCGATTGTTAGACATGATGTATGCCCTAGAGGCAATTAGGGCGATATATCTTTATTAGCTATAATGTACAAACGATTTCAAATTATTATTAATAATAATTAAGGCATCTTTGTTACTCATTAGTGCTTTTAATTAATTTATATATCTCGCTAGTATCATATATGTATAGTATTAAATATGTATATACACATTGATGAGACAAAGTTCATGACTACTTCACAGAGTAAAAGTGCGAGGACATAGTGGGAGCTATGTGATGTGAGAATTGCACATACGTGTTACTATGAATAGTCTAAATATCCCTAGTCATAGTTTCATTGAGACTGAACATCAATGGAATAGACAAACTAGCATGTGTAGGCTTACTCCTTCGATTAGATCCAAGTAGCCGATCTCACGATTTAAAGGTGGTACCTTGAGTTAACACATTAATGTATTCGAGTAATACATTAGAGATCGCTATAAGATAGACACTCAGAAATAACTATATCCATGTGTTATTGTCATGTCTTATTATAGTAGTAGTAGAAGTATCCTTAGACCTGAGATACTGGTTACCGTTTGTAGGAGTTGCTATACTTTGGGTCATACTTATTCATACCATGGCAATCAGGATGACACGGGTGATTAAAGGTATAATGACGATCACATGTTGGTAAACTAAGTAGTCAAGATGGGATCCATCGCTCCTGATATAGTGATATAATGGGAGATGTACCTTAGGGCCCCTTGTTGAAGTGACACACTCATAAACCTTTGATCAGAGTATAAGATTGATAGAATATCGAGAATATCTGGTTGTCAAATTCATTATAAGAGTTATTAATTGGTTAGACTGAGTTAATAATACAAGGGAATAAATATAAAATAGCGAAAAATTACACAGAGCGTAGCAAGGAATTTTTCCTATTACGAGTGGGCCCCAAACGAACATGGCTTGTTCGGAGTAGGGCCTACGTGGCTACTCAATGAGCTGAAAAGCTCGCAGGTCGCTAGCGTGTAGAATAAGCCCGCGTGTGCTAGTGGGCTGCAAGCCCGCAAGAGCTGCCCATGGTAGTGCTTGTAGCGTAAGCTTGCTAGGCTGCGCGGGTAGCCTAGAAGCATGGGCTTGCGATAGCAAGGCAAGCCCACAAGGGCCTGCCTTGTGTTAGACTCACTAGTTAGCCCATGGGTCTTAGTGACTCGCAAGGTTAACCCGCTAAGTGGGATGGGAATATTTGCATCCCACTTTGAGTTTGAAGAGGGGGTCAAATACTCCCCCTTTTTTCCTATATATAGGCCTCTAGCTCCTCTTTATTCATCCCTTCAGCTCAGATTTTCTCTCTGAGTTTGACATCTCTTTTCATTTGTTCTGTGAGATCCTTCACGAGTTTCTCCAAACAAATAAAGAATTCTTTTGAAGGCTCTCTCTAAAGTGAGCCTTCTTGGTTTATTTATGGATTGGTCTTCGAGCGATCTAGCAGTTGCTATTTACTAACGGGTTCTTCCTCAATGAGGTTTTGATAGGTGAAGATCCTTGTAGATCAATCATAGAGGCTATCCTAGTTTGGAAGCTCATGCTAATGAAGTTCTTCTAAATTTCTCTAAGGGAACACCGCTACCAAAGAAAGAGAAAGCATGCATTAACTGGTAATGATCTAAACTTAGATGCTAGGTTTCTTTTATAAGCTTTATAAACGTAAAAGCATGTATGGAATGTTTAACCTAGATTATATCAATCATGGTATAGAGATCCTTAGGTTAATTTTAAGTTTTGAAATTCCACCTTGTAACGTTTGCATGTTCAATTACTATCTTGATTAACTAGAAGTGGTATCAAAGCCTTCCTTATGCTTTGCATGGTTGATTATAATATGTTAAAATGATATTTTCTGTGAATTGATTAAAGTATGCTATGCATGACTTAAGTTTCAATTCCTGTTATAGAAAATGATGTGATAACTATATTAAGATTTTGCTCAAACTTAGTATAGATGATTATCGTATAAATTAGCAATGTTTTACCACACGTATAAATGTTTTGATTGAGGGTCGTCTCGTACTACACTCGGTTAAAGAATGAAATCTTTGAATCATAATTTTCTGTAGTACAATGAATCGAAGTGCCTGTGGTTATTTTTGTGAGGATTGGACTTAGCTTCGCATTCACTTTAAAGAGGCCTCTCGTACTTAGAAATCTCCATCGGTATTAGATTCAAAAGTAACCAAGGGACTTTTATGACTTAGTCAATTTCTAGTATGTGAATTGGATTCCGTATATGGTTTTATAAACGTGATTTAAGTTGTTGAATTAAAACTTATAGATATAGGTGCAATGACTTAAACATGGAGCTTATTTGTTTTGCATGCTATGTGGAGTCTTGGCATGATGGAATGATTATGATATACCAGTTCCGAGCATATTTCCTTAGAGTTAATAATTCCAAATAGCTCGAAATTATTATTTTCATAATCATATCCATCATATAAGACCTAGACTAGGGCGAGACCAGCAACACCAATAAAATCCCTACAATAATATTAAGGCGGTATATAGTCTTCCCGTCATAAGTCATGATACGAACCTTATTAACGGATGTAAGTACATGTACAACATGTCTTCTCTTAACATGTGTTTGGTCATGAGACTAGATGGGGTTAATGCATTAACCAAGATGGGTTAGTTATATATATTATTAGAGATAATGCTAGATTGGAAACACATTTGAGGGTACGCATGTCTCGAGAAAGAGAACTCAAATGGATTAACAATTGCATGAGATGTAAATGGACAGGTTCCAACCATAGTTAACTTGTTATGGCTTGACCTGCTATAGCAGGGATCATGATGAGTGGCTATGGATGCTACCTACTAAGGAAAATTAGTTGAACCAAATTTCTCGAATTTAAATAGAAGGGGCTATTTGAACGTTAAGAAAATTGTAGCAATTATGTGTTTAATTAAAGACCTTATATTAAATGCATGTACATATACTAATGTCCAAATAAATTCTATCTTATATATAGGTTAAACAATAAATCCAAATGTAAGTTTCCATCCGATACTTGACAATAAATTGACAGGATCAATTTTTATGACTGGTTCAAAGCTCTTAGAAAGGAGCTTGAGAAAAGCCATACGGATTATGTTCTAGATAATCCGGAACTAGTCAATCCTAATGTTGAGGCTTCTATCTAAGAGAAAGAAGCATATCTTAAGAATAAGAAGGATGCTTTCGTGGTGTCACTAGTGATAATCGAAACCATAAGTTTGAAGTTTAAGAAACATCATGAAGGTATGGACCTAAAATCCATGTCGATTTATCTTTGAGGACTTCATGAGGGCATGAAAGTTGAATAGAATGAAATATTGAGATTTCTCTATAACTCTGGGAGAGATGATGGGATCCTGGCTAGTGAGCGATGCATAGAATACTTATAGTATTCAAGGAGATTGGCTTAGATATGAATCAACACAGATTCCAACCATGACATATAGCTTATGATAAAAAGTCTGTTTAATAAATATTCACCCTTCATGAAAGATCATCTTATATCAAGGAAGACTAGTAAGACATCTAAGTTTATCATGAAACTTAGAAGTTTTGAAGAAGGTTTAAGGGTTAGAGGAACAGGTACCTTGGCAAGTAGAACTTGCATTAAAGGTAAAGGTTTAAAACCCATCAATAGGAAGTTAAAAAATGTGGTAATTGAAAAGGAGAAGCCCAAAGGAATATGTTTCGTGTGAGGAAGGCCCGAACACTAGAAACGTGATTGCAAAGCTCTAATTTTTGAATAAGTGAAGAAGAAGCAAAGTGATGCATCTACTTCATGTATGTTCATGATAGAGAGTTTCTCTACATTTCCCTATGAGGGGTATTAGATACTGGTTGTGGTACTCATATCTGTACTTCTGTGTAGGGATTACGGAATAGTAGGAGGCTTGCAAAGAGGGAAATGGACCTAAGAGTTTGAAATGGAGCATGGGTTACTGCAATAGCTATAGGGACCTATAGCGTTCGTTTGCCTAGTGGCTTAGTTTTGGTTTTGAACAATTGATATTATATTCCTATTGTCACTAAGAATATTATTTCTATTGCACTTTTAGCAATAGAGGGATTTGAAATTTTATTTTCAAATATTTAATGTCAAATTCAACGTGATAATGTTCTTTATGCTTGTGGAATATCTGTGGATGACATTTATGTTCTAAATACTAAAACTGATTTTCAAAGTAAGAACATTGTTAATAAATTGAGATTAGATAATGAGAAATCCTCATAGTTATGGCATCATCGTCTAGGTCATATAAATGAGCCTCTCTTAACTAAGTTACACAAATGTGGAGACTTAGGCCCAATGGAATGGGAATCTTATGGTGCATGCGAACCTTGTTTAAAAGGGAAGATGAATAAGAAACCTTTCAAGGGAAACAAATAGCGGCCCACTAATACCTTGGAAATAATACATTCCGATGTATGTGGTCCAATGAGTGTTAAGACACACAAGGGTTTCATCTGCTTCATAACTTTTATCGATGATTACTCGTGATATGGTTATTTGTACCTTATGAGGCACAAGTCTGAAAGTTTTGAGAAATTCAAAGAGTTCAGAATCGAAGTAGAAAAATAGCTTGGGAAAAGTGTCAAGACCCTTCGATCTGATCGAGGTGGTGAATACTTAAGCTAAGAGTTTCAGGATTATCTAAGAGATAATGGTATTTTATCATAGTGGACACCTCCTTATACACCCCACACAATGGAGTGTTAGAAAGGAGGAATAGAACCTACTTGATATGGTTCGGTCCATGATGATCCAAGTAGAACTCATCAGATCATTTTGGGGTTATGCACTTGAGAGCATAGTTTATATTCTAAACACAATGCTGACTAAATCAATTAATCAAACTCCATACGAATTATGATATGGTAAGAAACCCGCTCTTTCTCACTTGAGAGTTTGGGGATGTCTTGCTTAAGTAAAGAGGATGCGTCAGATAAGCTGGGTGCTAAGTCTAACTGGTGTCTATTTGTAGGTTACCCTAAGGAGACTATAGGTTATACCTTCTTTGATCCCAAGGAATAAAATGTCCTTGTTTCCAGAAATGCTCAATTCCTCAAGAAGGAGAATATACTTGCGAAAGCTAGTGGGAGCAATCTTGAGTTAGGAACTCAAGAACATCAAATAGACAATTAATTGATTATACCTATACCTGTTACATAAGATAGTGTAAGCATGGAACATCCTACTACAACACCGACATTGCGTAGGTCAAGCCGGGCTCCAATCGCTCCCGAGTGATACCGGTTTTTCATCACTAATGATAAACATCTATTCCTTATGGAAGATAATAAGCCCATGACTTACAAGGAGGAAATGGAAGGCTCAGAATTCAACAAATGGCTTATAGCCATGAGGTCGGAGATGGACTCCATTTACGAAAATCAAGTTTGGAGCTTGATTGATGCTCCAAGTGGGATTAAGCCTATAGGAAGCAAGTGAGTTTTCAAGAAGAAAACTGACATGGACAGTAGCATAGTTGCCATTACCGCTCATTACGATTATGAGATTTGGCAGATGGATGTGAAGATAGCATTCCTTAACGGGAATCTAGACAGGGATGTGTTTATGGAAAAACCCGAGGGTTTTACATCCAAGGATTGCTCAAATGTTTGTAAGTTTTAGAAGTCCATTTATGGACTTAAGCAAGCATCGAGGAGTTGGAATATTAGGTTTGACACGATAATAGTTTGCCACTTTTCTACTGATAAGTTTAATAACTTTTTCGCAAAGAGTTTGGCTATATATTAATGGTGCCAAAAACTTGTTCGCATAAAGTATAGGTGCTGTCTGTACCTCTTATCAAATAGAAAAATGAAGATAACTGCAAGTGTACAGTTGCGATGTAGTTTTAAAAGATATTGATCCCACAGGGAAGGACTAGCTTTAAAGATCAACAAGGAAGAAAAAATAAGAAAATAAAATAAATTTGATATTTTGGGTATGAGGGTTAGAATGAAGAATGAGTAAATATAGATGTGAAAGATTAGAGAATCTAAATATATAGATTTTCCCTACGAAATAAGGATAGCAGAGAAAACATGCAAGTTCAACAAAGATGTTACGATTCACTAAACTAATCTAAC
>CATIWQ010282863.1:0-12180 GCA_949673415.1 Euphorbia schlechtendalii | reverse complement strand
AAACGTTATTCTTATTTATATTAATAGAACCATGCTTACAAGAGATACAATTGAATTTGAACATTCCATTACATTCATATCCCTTTCCTACATACATATCCCCTTTGGACAAAATGAATATCTGAGATTCAAATATCATCTTGAATCCATGTGCTCTCAAGAGGCTCCCAGAAATAATATTCTTCTTGATGTCTGGAACATACAAAACATTTTGTAGTTTGACTTCTTTGCCGGAAGTCATTTTCAGAATCACAGTTTTGTGTCCTTTCACCTTGAAAGTAGTAGAATTCCTATGAAAAGCTTCTCTCCATTCTCAACAAGAGTCAATCCAGCAAAAGATTTGTTACAACATATGTGTCTAGTAGCATCGGTATCAAGCCACCACTCTCTAGGATTTTAGTCAATCATATTGAATTCTGAAATTACTACATAGAGATCGATGTCAGATACGTCTCGTGTAATTCCATCCACAACATTCACTTCTTTCTTGTCGATCCTTTTCGGAAATCTACAGTCAAAAGACTTGTGTCCCGTCTTATGAAAATTGAAGCATTTTTCATTAAACTTCGGTTTTTTGTTAATGCCTCTTTTCGGTCCATTTTGGACTTGGGTTTACCAGGTTGCTTGCCCTTTCTGGAGTCCTTATGGACCTCCACCACGTTGGCCTTTGCCATAGCTTGATTAACCGAAAATTTTCTTTCTGATATTTTATTGTCCTCCTAATGCGTAGGCGACAAACGAAATCCTCAACGAAAATTTCCTTTCGCTTATGTTTGAAATAAGCTACAAGCACTGAACCAATTGGACCATATTGTCCATTTTGGTTTTGCTCATTCTGATTTTGAGCAATCTCATCATTCTGTGAAATCTGATCAGCCATGATAATTTCTGAAATTTTTCAAACAAACAAAGTTAGAACAATTTTAGAATAACAATAACAATAACAATTACTATAACAAATAAGGAAAATAAATTGTGCTTACACCAAATAAACTTATCATTATTATTATTATTGTTATATTTGTCAACTTCTCTTTTAATATTTGTTCAAATTAAGTCCAATTAAAAGATTATCCAAAATAAGTTCAATACTTTTGTCCGAAATTAAGGTATTCCAATGTTACAGTAATCTAAGTCACGGTACTCCAAGTCACGGTATTCAGTTCGTCTCTTTTAAGAATATAAACTTAAAAAAAAATCTATCTTAAGATTGTCAGAAAATATGTAGTTTGATAGGATAAGTATATATATAATTCTTAATAAAGAGAGAAAGAACAATAAAAAAATATTAGTAACTTGAATAGTAAATATATGAAAATCGTAGAAATAAAAGTATTATAATAAATACCAAATATAAAATACCGAAATACCGAAATAAATTTTTACTTGAAAAAATGTGAGGGTTCTGTTGAGGCTCGAGTCAATTTCCTTAAGACAGATTTTCCCCTTGTACGGCAAACTGTCTCTCAGGATACAACAACAGACGTTAGGCGAACTCAGCTGAGTGTAAAATACTATCATCGAAGGACGGATAACAAAGAACCTAGAGAATAAAAGCTCAAGAATAAGCTTAAAATATTGAAGAGGAAATAGGATTTCTTGTGTGTATTTTTTTTAACTCAAATTGAAGTAACTTATATAGAGAAGTGAAGGGAACAAGGGAGTAGCCATTGTAAATGTGTTCTGCTCAATCTTTCAATTTCTTTGAAAATATGTAAATGTAGACAAAACATATATTAAATGGCCGTATTCTTTCCTTATCAATTGACTTCTTTATTAACTATTTTCTTTTATTAAAATATTATAATATTTTTATTATAAATTCTTTTATTAAATTAAATAGAAAAAATATATCATAAGCCAAAATATGTTTAAATTTTTTAATATCATTGCATTGTTTACTTAAAATATTTAATGTTTAGTACTCTCTCAATCCCAATTTAAACTTCCTTTTAGAGTTTTGTCATACAATTAAGAATTGATATAGAAAGATTAAATTAACCCTTTATATTTATTACATTGTCTAATTGAGTAATAATAGATTACCTCATCTTTAACCATCTTTCCTTATATTTGGTATCTATAAAATTTCATTCCATCTTAATTATGTGATTATATTGGAATTTTATTCCTATTAATTATTAGAGAGATGAAATAAATCCCTCGAAGATAACAAAATTAATTTATTGTCATTAATATAGATAGATTTGAAAGAGAGATAAAATAAATTCCTTATATTAGAGAATAAATTGGTTGTTATTAATAAGGGTGTAATTGGAAGAAAGAGGGAAAAAATGAACAAATAAAAACAAGGGTAAATTTCAAAAAAGTATCCCGTGATTTTAGCTATTTTCAAAAAGAGGTTTGTGATATTATAGGTCTCAAAAAAGGGTTTGAGGTTTATTACCGTTATCAAATCAAGATATTTTAACTAACACCGTTAAATTGATGACGTGGTAGAGGAGCATTTTAGAAAAATTCAAATTTTCTTCATCTTCTTCCTTTCTCTAACCCTAATCTCACATTCATCCTTTAACACCATACACCCATGAAAAGGAGCTTGCTCATCACCCATAGATATTAATGTTACTTGTTGAATCGTAAGTTCATTTGATAATAACATCCGATTTTTTGTGTTGCAGGAAAAGAGAATGATTTTTCTAAGGAAAATGAGATAGAGAAAGAGAATAAGGAAGGGCCTGAAGAGACGAAAATTGATGACAAGAATATGGGAGAAGCTCCTATTGAAAAGAAGGAAGTGGAGCTCGAATATGAAGTCCAGTCAAAGAACAATGTCGACGCAGAAATGAACAAAACTACAGGAGAAGCCTCTACAAAGAACTCAAGTAATTTCTAAGATAAGTTTTACGGAAAACTACTTTCTTCTTATTTCCACCATGGCTGCCACTCAATCCTCCATTTTACAGCTCAATTGGGCATTTTCCTAAAAAAAAAGACTACGACAAGACCTGATTTTTGTTTCCCTTCGATGGCAAAAGAGGTCAACTTACTCCCTCAGTCTTTAGATTAGGGAACTAAGGCATTTTGCCAAGAGGTTTAATGATTTTAATTCTACTGAATCTGCTTTCATCACTTCTCTTCTTCGACAAACTGCTATCCATTTGATAGAGATGATTTCCCTTTTGGTACTAAATTGCTTGAAATCATGGGAAAAGGGTTGTTTTTTTTCAATTGGATCAATACCCAGAACTTGTATCCTATGGAGAATATATTCCACGGTGTTACTATGAAGTCTTTTGAGGAATGAGAATTCATTGGTAATGAGATGGTAAGCAATGACGTTGAGAAAAAGACGGTTGAAATTGTGTCGAGAAGGACATTGTCACAGGTGATAAGAAACCTTGGATTTCGCAATTGTAGAAGTTAATGAGGGAGCAAATAAAGATCATTATAATGGTACAATTGCAGCTGCATCTGAGGGAGAAGGACGACTACCTGATGAGCAAGCTCTTTTTCATGGGTTTTGATGTTCTTTAATCACACCAATTGGTACCACCCAAAACCTGGAACCAGACAGTACCTTTGGCATAGAGGGGGTGGCAATGGGAGGGAGAGAGAGAGGTGCGAGTGAAATTAGGGTTTTTTTAATTTATAGTGATAATTAATTTTTAAGTTTACCCTTTGCCATGCTATCGAATTTAACGGTGTTAGCAAAAATGTCTTGTTTTGTTAACGGTATGAAACCTCAGACCCCCTTTTGAGAAGTTTTCTATTTAAAATTAAATGAATTCAATTAAATTTCTTCAAATTTTAAATTTTTAAACACACTTTAAAATAATATGTGTTACTAATGATTATATGGAGGGGCGGACCCAGGATCGAAAATGAGGGGGGGCCAAATTAACATGTAGATTTTTTTTATAATAGTTGCTTCACATTATAAATCTTAAGTATTTTTCAATGAAATTTTTGAGCATATATTCATTCAATGTTTGACTTTTGTATACCAAAACAAATACTTACAATACAATTCACGTATTTTTAAAAATAATTACGCTATTAATGTATAAATATTTGAAACTATTCGTAAGAAAATGTTTCAAAATATGCTTATTAACTTGATTTATAATGCTATTCGACTAAGAAGAATGAAAAATATGGTTTACCATTATGTTAAAATATTGTATAATAATGAACTTGTAAAACTGAAATGCAAAATGAACAAGTAGCTGTAATGGTTGGGCTATCACAGTTGTGTATAGCAGGTCAGGGGTTTAATCCTTGGAGGGAGCAAATGAATTAATTTTTAAAAATCAAATATAAAAAACAAGAAAACTAATATTTGAAGTTCACAAACTTCGAACTCAAGATATCTAGGGAGGCTCACTCACGTTCCAACCAACCTTTCTACCATTCTTCAATGTTAATGTTACACCTATCATATATACAATCAAAATTTGAGGGGGGCTAGCTATTATCTTGGGTGCGCCCTGATTATATGAATGATATATATGTCACATACTATAATACTCAGCCCAAACAAAAGAAAAATCCTTTTGCCTTGGATTTTGGGGTCTGCAGAATACTGTTTCTCCACGCCCACAATCTTAGCTGTCTGCAACAATAATATATTTTAATGTAAACATGGGCTTTCTAAAACACCCATCCAAGGCTTATTTTCATCTGCATTTACATAAAATCCAAATAAAAATTTCGCTGTGTTATTCGAACCCATTATATTCTCTAATCGTATAAAGAGTTTCAACCAATTGGTAAGACCTTCGCCAAGTCTTTAATTAATCACAAAACAAATATGGTTTTGCTCCACCCTGAACCATACTAGAAAAAGGTAGAAGGAGGTAAAGGAAGGGTCTTTATGTTCTTAACTCTCATGTGATTCATATTTTTCACCCTTCTTTTTTTCGATATAAATTATTTAAGAATTTTATTTGGGAGATATATAGATCTTTGGCATTCCAATATCAGGTATCAAGGAAATGTTATTTTGTTCTGTTGTAGAAAATTAGATCTATTTTTTTTCGATTGGAAACACACAGATTGACTTCTTCATAGCTCCTATATACAAAAAAGTTGAGACGATTCAGTGAAAAAATGTGAAATTGTTGAGTATAAAATCATTTTTCCATTTGCTAGAATGAATTTATTCATGGTCGCTGTTCGGAATGCTCCACCACAACTTCGTGTTGACCTCGAATTCCAATTCATAACATGATTAACATTCTAAATTCCACTACTTAAACATTAAAATTTCCGAAATGGGGTCCTTTCATTTCAATGTGGGAAAAATAATGAAAATGACATCCCACTAAAAACCCGATTACAACACCCCCAAATGTCATTTAATTATCAATTTTGATGGTCTAATATTTTGTCATTTTTAAGGTTTCCACCTTAAGAAAAACTCTTCACCTATTTGTCGGGTGAGCGTACACTTGATAACACAGCTGTTCAAATTTTATAAGCGGGAAGACCACAACAAGGGATGAAACTCTTACTCATGATTTTTACATATAATTGAATGATGTTTATCCTTTTTAGTCAAATTCATGATTATATTAAACCACATGGTGGAGTCTAGTCCGTATTATATTCTATATCCTTAACTATAATATGAAATTGATTGTTTTCCCCTTCTTTGGCTCAGTGGAGTTACATGGTTTTTTTACTCTACTACGGGTTTTTCATGGTTGGAAAAATCATGAAATTAAAATAATCAAATTGGTGATTCTTCGTAGATTTTCATCAAATTAAATTTAAATTTTCAAAAATTATACAATATCATACCACCAATCCAACACAAATATTAAATGAACTATACGGTATTCTACCGAACTTTAATGAACCGAAGAACCACACGTAGGGACTTAGTTGCATATAATTTCGGAAAACATTTTCCATATTAATAAATTATTTTTGTGCATTTATACCACCTCATACCATAAATCTAATTAAGGACAGTTTAACCGCGGAAGACGGTACAAGATATGCGCTTTATACCTAATATAAGAGCGGCATAAATGGCACACTCCACGCTTTTTACCCTTATCATACCTCATTTGTGAAGTTTTACTCGCAAGTGCGTACGTAGACGTTTCATACACTTTATTCCTAGTACAACAAGTACAGAATAAAGGTCATGCCGCATGCTTTATACATCTCTTGCAAGGACTCGTCCTTGCAAGCACGTGCAGTTATTTTTCACGCTTTATACCTGGTAGAGTAGTGATATAGAGCGCACAACACGTGTTTTATACCTGGTATAAGAATAGTATAAGCCGTATCTTTCTTTACACAACCCTTATTCCTGCAATATACGGAGGTATTAGTGTGCCATAAACATGCTTTTAATAAATATATCAGTATAAATTTTGTTTAAAGGATAGAATAAACACGCTATTGAAGTAGAAGGATTAAAGCATCCTGCATCTTATTGTTTTGATAGTATTAGGGCCGAACTTGACACAACCATTACCTGCGGGGTCTATTAACCAAAACGTGCAGTAATTTTGTAGAAGAAATCAAGAAGATTATGGATTTGACTTAAAGATATCAATCATACCTTCTGCATAGCGTGAATTATATCTCTAGTATGTCTAATGTATCACGCTTCGGTTCACTGATTACGGTTCTAGTAGCCCAACCAAAAAAAAAGTGTCCTGTGTATTTGGTACTCTATATATATATATATATATATATATATATATATATATATATATATATATATATATATCCTTTTATGATAATGTATTTTAAAAGTATCAAATTAAAATATTATTATATATATGACTTTAACGATTATTGCAAAAACTACTGGTACTGATGATGAAGTATGGTATGGAAAAGCTTCTCCAGTGTGTTGCACGAAACTTGGATGACAACATGGCTTTTGTTTCGTTGATGTTAACAATAATAGCAATAACATATATTTTGTCGAGCAGTCGATGGCGAAAGGGAGACTCAGGTCAAATCTGTGGTGGACTTGGTATGCCTTTGATCGGCGAAACCTTTTCTTTTCTTTCGGCAACTAACAGCGAAAAAGGATGCTATGAGTTTGTTAGGCTCCGCCGCTTACGGTATGTATTTACTTGTGAGTTATAGTTCTCTCTTAGTTATTATTTTTGCTATAAACGACAAATATCTTCATTGAGATAAAATATTTATAATCTGATGGACTAATAAAAAAGGTATGGGAAGTGGTTCAAGACGAACATATATGGGAAGATGCATGTGTTTGTTCCAAGTAGAGAAGGAGCTAGGCAAATACTGAGCAATGACTTTGTTGATTTCAACAAAGGCTATGTGAAATCAATGGCAGATGGTGTTGGACATAACAGTTTGCTTTGTGCATCACAACAAAGCCATTCCCGGGTTCGACGCCTTCTTTCTGCCCCTTTCTCGATGCCTTCTCTCGCCACATTTGCTCTTGATTTCGACCGAATGGCCACTCACAAACTCCTCACTTTGGCACAGACTGCTCAACCCTTCACGGTCCTCGATCTTGGCATGAAGGTAATTAATGTTAAGTACCGGGGCAAATACAACTTGTTTCATTGATTGTAACCAAGTCTTTAACATGTGTTCTATAGATGACAAATGATGCAATGTGCAACATGTTAATGGGTATAACTGAAAAATCGTTGCTACGAACTATACAAAAGGACTGCTCCGCTGTATCAGATGCGATGTTGTGTTTTCCTCTAATGATTCCTGGCACAAGATACTACAATGGAATTGTGGTAATCGACAACACTATTGGACGATATTTTGCGATTAAATTTATATTGAATTTATATGGATTGAAACAGGCACGCAGAAGGGTGATCAGAATGCTGAGAAAAATGATGGAAGGAAGAAGAAGAGGACGAGACGAGGGACGTGACGATTTCCTTGAAAAAATGTTAGAAAGAGAATCGAATGGAGAGGATGAAAAGCTAGATGATGAAGAGATAGAGGATAATATATTGACACTACTAATTGCAGGGCAGAGTACAACTGCTGCTGCTATGATGTGGACTGTCAAGTTCTTGAGTGACAATTTACAAGCTCAACATATGCTTAGGGTTACATTTTATTAATTTATTCCCTTTTCATGTTTTGTTTTCTTTTGATGTTTTTTAACATCATTCATATATTTTTTTCCTAAAGTTGATTTTAAAAGCCAAATGAGCCAAATGACCCCTGAACTTTAAAAACCACCATGTTACCCCTGAACTTGTAATAAACACGCTAATTTTGCCCATGATTGACACGTGTCAACTTCTGGTAGAAAGAAAAAAATGACATGTGAAAAATCAAACCATTCAGAAGGTGACACGTGGCATTTAGAAGGTAAATTGGCACTCTTTTACAAGTTAAGGGGGATAATTGGGTATTTTTTAAGGTTCAGGTTATCATTTGACTTTGAGATCAAGTTGAGGGGACACATCATGTTAAACCTTTATTTTTTAAATAACTTTACAGGAAGAACAATTGTCTATTGCCAGAAACAAGCAACAAGGATATTCACTGACCCTTGAAGATCTAAACAAAATGTCCTATGGCTTAAAGGTTAGCGCATTCAATAATTTGGTTTCGAACATAAAACGAATTCAGTTCAGTTTAATTCAATATTTTTTACTGAACAAAGCCTAGTAAACATTGTAGGGTTTGAAAATATCACTTAAAATCTTGGTAGACATTGACTGTGTAGGTAGTGAAAGAAACATTGAGAATGGCAAATGTGCTATTATGGTTTCCTCGAGTTGCACTCAGAGATTGCACTATTGATGGCAAGTCAATTCCACTTATTTAATTTAATACTTTTTATGGAATGCAATATAATTATGCTTTCACTGAGTGATGATGTCTTCTTAATCAATCCTCAGGCTATGAAATAAAGAAAGGATGGCATGTAAATATTGATGCAACATGCATACATACTGACCCAGATTTGTACAATAATCCCATGCAATTCAATCCCTCAAGATTTGATGTAAATCACTCAGTCCCCTTTTTTGATAATTATGAGAAAATCAAAGAAATTGTAATTTTCATGAATTTATACAGGAAATGCAGAAACCATACGGTTTTATACCGTTCGGGTCAGGGCCAAGGGCTTGCCTCGGAATGAATATGGCTAAAGTCACCCTGTTGGTATTCCTACACAGGCTAACCAGTGCATACAGGTCATCTCTATCTATCTGCCTTAAGATAATACTGCTAGTGGTTTTCGATTCCATAAAGTTCGATTCTTTACCTTATAATAACAAACACAGGTGGAAAGTTCATGATTTGGATCCTAGCCTGGAGAAGAAATCCCATATTCCAAGGCTCAAAAGTGGCTGTCCAATAACATTAAAAGCCTTACGCTTTGGAGAACACGGCGGAATTTTGGGATAATATTAGCATACATTTAGCAGTTGGTTTTTCAAGTTTTATTTATGTACCTAAAAACGAGATACAAGGGTATGTTATACAAGGCATTTAACATATTACATAGTTCTTAAAGGTATTGAGTATTTCACTCACAAATCAGATTGACAGATTCTCTGTACCTACAGAGGCCATTTAATAAAACATGCATGCTTGAAAGCTTGATTTCTTCATACCTTTAGGACAAGCCAAAGATAGGAAAAGACGAATTGTTCATCTAACTTCAGCAGCGCATACAGATACTGAGACTCATTTGATGGAAATAGATTTATATTGCTTCATGGTGCTTGATATTGCTTGTTCAACGGGAAGTCTCTCCATGCTTGATGCCCCATAGAATCCATGTACTCCCTTTGTTCTTTTCAGTACGAATTCCGCCTCTTCAGGACCAGATATGGGACCTTAAACCATGTTGGAAAATATTGAGTACAAAATTTATCAGATACCGACCATTGTTCGTTAAATTTAGGGTAGAAAAATGGTGACACATATACATAATTACTAGTAGAATAATAGTTGCAATCAAAAAGCCACAAATTCATTTATAAGAAACAATTACCTCCATGACAAAGCACGATTATGTTGGGTTTCACACGATGTGCAGCATCAGCAATGGCTTGCACAAGAACAACGCTCTCCTGCAATGAAACTGCTGTTTTTGCACCAATAGTCCCGGATGTGGTAAGCCCCATGTGGGCCACAATGATGTCAGCACCCGCTTTTGCCATTTCCGTGGCTTCATTTCGGTTGAAAGCATAAGGAGTTGTCAACAGACCCATTTTATGTGCTTTTTCGATCATTTGAACTTCCAGGCTGACCATGAGGAAACAAAAGGGCTGAAGTCATTAGGATTGTAAGAAACTAAATCTTAAATTAGATGTCAGCAGAAAACATAGTTCGGAAGGCAAACCCATATCCCATTCCTGTCTCCTCAAGATTCTGTCTAAAATTACCATCGAAGAGACCAACTGTCGGGAAGTTTTGCACCCCACAGAACCCGATTGACTCTAACTGCTTTAGGAAGTAATCCATTCTGCGAAAGGGATCAGTGCCACATACTCCAGCAAGGACTGGTACCTTCTTCACAACCTAATAAGTTTTTTGTTCTTTATTTATTGTTCAGTTTACTCAAGAAAATTTATTAAGGCTGAAAAATAAAGTAGTCCACAACTGATAGACCAAAACTAACACATACTGGAGCTATTTCCATTTCCAATTGAAAAAACAGATGAAATCATTTGAGCATGTTCTACAATACAACTACTTTTGTGGAAATTAACTATAGAATGAAGTTCCTTGTCACTGTGATTTTAATTTATCAGTTCTACTTTCAATTATTCACAAGTGCTTTTGATTAATCAGTTCTAGCTTCATCACGGATCCTTAAAGTTTTCTCAAACTAGAGATCCCAAGTTTGTGCAACCTAAGGCCCTCACACCGTAATCCAACCTTAATTGGTCCTTGTAAGTTGTAACTACTAAATGTGACGATATTCAAAATATTTCTGCCTTATTTCAGCATGATTGGATACTCCATACTTCATAAATTGCTTTTTCAAATATTCCTGCCTCATACAAGCACAACTGGAGATTCCCATTTGCTATACAAGAAATGCACAACTATATACTTGACTGATCTATCAACTTCTGTATTCTTCGGCAAAAGTTTGCATGAAAAATGATGAAAAACGGAATCACGGCACAAAACATGAACTTTTTGACCATTCATTTATTTTAGCACTTCACGTTTCTAATATCAGTCTCTTGATCATTCTGCCTAACTGAGAATAAAATGGCACCGCACTGATTATGTTTCCAGCATTTGATAATGAATGTGAAGCATAGTGGGGGAAAAAGCACAAGAAAGTAGAAAAGGTAAATTGGTAAACTTGTTTTAATACCCAAACGAGCCAAAAATGTTAGAGAACTTACAGGCAAGACTTCACTAGCCATGTCAACTACTACAGCATTTGCATCAGCAAAAGGTAATAAGCCAGCTAAGGAACCCCTTCCTGCCATCCGAAATCGACCTGAATTGTATATTACTATTAAGTCAACACCACCAGCTTCCTCAAACTTAGCAGATATTCCAGTTCCAGCACCAGCCCCTATTATGGGTAAACCTTTTTCTATTTGATAGTACAGTTGCTGCAATATTGCACTAGTCTTCTGTAAAGTTTCTGTTGCACAAGTTGTTTCTCATTAGCTATTTCATTCTGGCTATGTTATTCATAAGCTGCTGGCTAAAACTGGTAGTATGATCAATAAGAATTCCTAATTTTACAGCAACCCCCGATGGATAAGTAATTTACTAACAACCTGGCTGGGCATCTGGAAAGTTGCTTGGGCTGTGGCAGATTGACTGACTTTTTGGAGATTTCACATTGGAAACATCTTGAGTAGGTTCATGAACCTTAATTTGATGAGAAGAGGAGGAAGCAGGATCCTTTAAACTAATCTCTAAAAAGGAATCCACGATTGCATTTGCAAACTCTGGATCATTGATATGACAAGGATACACCTTAACCTAGAAGAAAAGGGAAGAAATATTTCATGATACGATGCAACATAGAATAGCCTGAACACTGAAAGTCTTGCACTAACTGTTTGATAAGAAACATTGGTATACCTTTCGGTCTTCATTTGTGTGTATTAGCCTCTGTAATTCATTTATAAGAGTAGCAGTGGCCTCAGGATCATAAAATGGTTTCCCAGGTGCATCCAAAGCTGAGATGCCCTTGAATGGCAGGCAAATATGGACCTTCGAAGACGACTTATTTATTTTATC
>CATIWQ010282851.1:0-22957 GCA_949673415.1 Euphorbia schlechtendalii | reverse complement strand
GTCCCCCGCGAGGGTGGCCAAAGGCCCTCGCGGGAGTCTCCCGCGAGGGTGGCCTAGCACCCTCGCGGGGAGTCCCGCGAGGGCTGCCTCGCGCAGCTTTGCGCGAGGCTGTCTCGCGTGGGCTGCCTTGTGCAGCCTCGCGCGAGACTCTCATGTCTTTTTTTTTTATATATATATATTTTTTTTCTTTTTAGTTAAATAATTTAAATCGTCCGAGGAGGATTCCCATATGAAGATCGTCGGATGGTTGAAAATTGTGTGATTCGAGGATAAATTTCCCGAAAAGCCGTCATCATTGAACGCGCGAGCTGGTACAAAATCCCTTGCTCACATCGTCCTTTGAGTTTAGGTAAAAAAGTTGTAGTAAAAAAGTCCAAAAAATTGTTCATTTCAATTCTCGGGAGCAAAGGTCATTCTAAAGCAATGTTATTTTTATCTGATTATTTCCGGATCACGTTTATAAAAAATGATCCTACTATTTATAGGAAAATCCTGAAAAAATCCAAAAATGGAAAGTTTTTCTGGCAAAGGGGCCTTGCGAGGCCTCGCGGAACTCTTTGTGAGGCCTCGCAGAACTCTTCGTAAGGCCTCGCGCACGAGGCTCGCTCGCGCGTCCGCGAGGCTGCCTCGCGTGTGCGCAATGAGGGTTCCTTAGGACCCTCGCGCTGAGCACCCGCGAGGGTTCCTTAGGAACCTCACGGGCAAGGCCTGCGAGGATCACTTAGGACCCTCGCAGAGAGGCCCAACGAGGGTTCCTTAGGACCCTCGCGAGTAAGCCCTGCGAGGGTTCCATAGGACCCTCACGGGCAGACCCCGCGACTATTCTATAGGACCCTCGCGGGGAGAACCCGCGAGGGTTCTTAAGAACCCTCAGGGGCAGGCCCTACGAGGGTCGCTTAAGACCCTCGTGGGGAGGCCACGCGAGGTTCCATCGTGTTTCTACGAGGTTCCCTCACGTTCCCGAGAGGCTCCCTCGAGTTCTTGCGAGGCTCTCTCACGTGTGCACGAGGCTGCCTCGCGTGCCAGCGTGGCTACCTAGCGTGTGCGCGAGGCTGCCTGCTATCTGGATTACGTCTTCTTCATTTTTTTTATTTTTTATTTATTTTTATATTTTTTTATTTTTTTTATTTTTTCTATTAGTTTCTAAATTAATTTCTAAATTAAATAATTTAGAGACGAGGAGGATTCGAATTCGGATACATTAGGATACTCGAAAATGTGTGATTCAAGGATAAAATCTTGTGAAAGCCATCATCATCGAACGCGCGAGCTGGTACAAAATCCCGTGCTCATAGAAGGAATTCGATTCTAAAGACCAACTAGAGTTACGGAGCAAAAGAAATAATTTGAGTTTAAGGTTTGGATGAATCAAAAGATAAACGGACGGATTCATGAACAGATTAGAGAAGATGTAAATTATATAGAAGTTTCTTAAGAACAAGTTTAGTAGAGAAAAACATGCAAAATCATCAAGAATATTTCGTACACTAGATGACTTTAACCAATACGGTTCTAGACGCCCAAATATTCAATAATTCACTGCAGAGCAACACATGAAATGACTTTTCTAAATCTAGGGTAAATGAATTATGACACTTATAGGAACCTGGATAACAATAATACTATGCTTATTAGTGGTCACTCTCACATATCCATATTTAGCAAGTTACCACTCCAAAAATGTTGGCTCACTAAACAATGTTATAATCACAGATCCAGTGATTATACACAATCTAGTTAACCCCGAAAAGTTAACTCGAAAGTATATAACTTGATTAATATAAATGATGCAAGACTAAATACTCGTTATGACACATAGACATATCATAAACCTTGAAATAGAAAGTGTATGTAGAAAACAAAGTAAATTTGTAAGGTATGCAAGTGAAAGCTAAAGTTGATCAAACAGTATCCACTCTTTTAATGGGAGTCGTCAATTTATGCAATTCCTGCATCTACTTTGAATTCGGTCTCGACTCGTACAGAACCTTGTTAGGATGCTATTCTTTGTAAACATCAAACAATAGAATGTTGAAGAATAAAAAATTTTGTTAATAAGTACTTTGCAATTACACTCGTACAACAATCACTTGAATTTGTAGAGAAATCTAGTGATCGAAATAAGTATCGAATCACTTATACATTTTTCTCACTAACACTTTGAACGAAGCGAAATCTATAGAATTTTCACTCTCTATCTATGCATACACAATACTATACATTTCCCACCATGCATCACTACTCATGCCATGAGTTTTATGTTATTTGAACCCTATTTATAGAGTGCAAAGGTTTGCGTCTATCCAAACGAAGAGTCATGTCCATTGGTGAAGGGTTGCATCACTTCATTTTGATTGGATGCAAAGTCTTATCCTTATCCATAATGGAAAGGCACCTTTTCATGATTGGTTAACTTCCAAAAGGTGTCTTTTCATTTGACAGTTGGTGGCTGTTGATGGCGGTTCATCGTTTTTATCCGGTGGTTGGTAGTTGAAAAGATATAACCAATAACCGTCATAAATTGTGACCGCCAATCACATGTCATAATCATGAACATTGGTTGGAAATTTTCTATTTATGAAGAGTGACAAGTCACGATAGCGAATAGGTGTCACGATCATGAATTGTGCTTTCCTTCATGATTCTCCTTTCCAACTTTGCCGATCTTTGACAACTTTGATCCTAAGACAAATCTTTATGTTCTACGCATTTTTTTGTACCTTTTTCACTCTTTTTACATAGAATTCCACTTTTGATCATTTCACTCCCAAGATTCACTTAGTTTCTACATTTGCATAAAAAATAACTACATACCATGTGAAAATCTTTTATATGAAGTATAAAATGACTCTAAACCATATCATTTTATGATTGAAAATATCAAGATAATAAGTGTAATTATACACTTATCATTATAGAATAGTAGGAGGCTTGCAAAGAGGGAAATAGTCCTAAGAGTTGGAAATGGAGCACGGGTTGCTGCAACAGCTGTAGGAACATATAGCCTTCGTTTGCCTAATGGCCTAGTTTTAGTTTTGAACAATTGCTACTATATTCCTAATGTGACCATGAATATTATTTCTATTGTGTGTTTATAAATAGATGGATTTGAGATTTTATTTTCCAATAATAATTGTCAAAGTCGCAATAATAATCTTTATGCTTGTGGAATATGTGTTGATGGCATTTATGTTCTAGATACTAAAACCGAAATTCTACATATGAAAATTGTTGAGAAATCGAAATTAGATAATGAGAAATCATCATACTTATGGCACTATCGTCTAGACCATATAAATGAGACTCGCTTAACTAAGTTACACAAATGTGGTTACTTGGGCCCAATGGAATGGGAATCCAATGGGGCGTGTGAACCTTGTTTAAAGGGTAAGATAACTAAGAAAACATTCAAAGGAAAGGGTCAGCATGCCCAAGTACTTTGGAAATAATACATTTTGATGTATGTGGTCTAATGAGTTTTAAGACACATGAGGGTTTTGTCTACTTCATAACTTTTATAAATTATTACTCGCGATATAGTTATTTGTACCTAATGAGGTACAAGTCTAAAAGCTTTGAGAAATTTAAAGAATTTAGAACCGAAGTAGAGAAATAACTTGGGAAAAGTATCTAGATCCTTTGAACTAATCGAGGCGGTGAATACTTAAGCCAAGATTTTCAAGATTATCTAAGGGATAATGATATTTTATCCTAGTTTATGGCAAGGAGCATTCTGATAAAATTTGGCATGGCTATTGGTGAAACTGTTTCATCATATTTAATGCCTTTCTTTTGACTATAACGTTTTGTGACTAGCCTTGCTTCATTGGTAATTACATTACCATCCATGTCAGTTTTCTTCTTGAAAACCCACTTGCATCCTATGGGCTTAATCCCACTTAGAGCATCAACCAAGTTCTAGACTTGATTTTTGTAAATGGAGTCCATTTCTAACTTGATGGATGTAAACCATTTGTCATACTATAAGCCTTCCATTGCTTCCTTGTAAGTCTTGGGCTCATCATCTTCCAAAAGGAAGATTTCTTATCATCGGTGATGAAATAATTGTATCTCTTAGGAACAACTAGAGCTCGACCTAACCTACGTAATTTCGGTGTTATAGTAGGTTGTTCTATGATTACACTTTCTTGTGTATCAGGTGTAGCATCAATCAATTGGTTAGCAAGTATTTGTTCCTTCTCAAGGAATTTAACATTCCTAGAAACAAGTACCTTTTATTCCTTCGGATCGTAAAAGGTATACACATAGTCTCCTTAAGGTAACCTTCAAACACACACTTGTCTGACTTAGTACCCATCTTATCTAAACTTTTCCTCTTTACATAAGCAGGACATCCCCAAACTCTCATGTGAGAAATAGTTGGTTTCTCACCATACATACTTCTTACGGTGTTTGATCAACTGATTTGTAGGGCACTCTGTCTAGAATATAAATCACGCTCTCAAGTGCATAATCCCAAAAGGATCTGTTATATTCCAGTTGGCTCATCATAGACCAAACAATATCTAGTAGGGTTTTATTTCTGCTTTTTAACACTCCATTGTGTTGCGGTGTATAAGGAGGCATCCATTGGGATAAAAACCCATTATCCCTTAGATAATCCTGAAACTCTTAATTCAAGTATTCACTACATCGATAAGATTTAAGGGTCTTGATAATTTTCCCAAGCAATTTCTCTACATCGGTTCTGAACTCTTTAAATTTCTCAAAACTTACTTGTACCTCATAAGGTACAAATAACCATACAGTGAGTAATCATCGATAAAGGTTATGAAGTAGATGAAACCTTCATGTTTCTTAACACTCATTGGACAATATACATCGAAATGTATTATTTCCAAAGTACACATAACATGCTAACCCTTTCCTTTGAAAGATTTATTTGTCATTTTTCCTTTTAAACAAGATTCGCACGCCCCATAGGATTCCCTTTCCATTTGGCCCAAGTAACCACATTTGTGCAACTTAGTAAATCGAGTATCATTTACATGGCTTAAACGACAATTCCACCAGTATGAAAATTTCTCATTTTCTATCTTCATTTCATTAACAATGTTCATATTTAGAATTTCATTTTTGGCATGTAGAACATAAATTCCATTCAAACACATTCCACAAGCATAAAGAATATTATAATGCTGAATTTGACAATTATTATTTGAAAATAAAATCTCAAATCCTTCTATTTCTAAACATTTAACAGAAATAGTATTCTTAGTAATGGCATGAATGGAAATATCAATCAAAACTAAAACAAGGCCATTAAGTAAACAAAAGCTATATGTCCCTACAACTGTTGCAGCAACCCGTGCTCCATTTCCAACTCCTAAATCCATTTCCCTATTTGTAAGCTTCCTACTATTTAGCAACCCCTACATAGAAGTACATATATGATTATCACAACAAGTATCTAGTAGCTATGTAGACTCATAAGGAACTGTAGAGAAACTCTACATCATGAACACACCTGAAGTAGATCGGATCATTTGGCTTCTTATTCACTTATTCAGAAATCTAAACCTTACAAGCTTGGTTTTCTCAACCAAAAGTAAAGTGTCCCAATTCTTTTGACTCTTAGGCTCTACTATTTTCAACATGTTGACCAACTTGGGAAATGTAGCATTAATCGTGTACATAAAATAATTAGTCACAAACTATGAGTAAATATCAGTTAATAAAGCAAGAATGAGATCCACACACAATTCGTGATCAATAAAAAAAACCCTGTCGAGTCAGCTTCTCTATATAACCCAATACATTAAGAGCATGTTCAGGTGTTGAAGTGCCACCCTGCATCTTTGTTTCGAATAAGAGTTTTGATGTATCAAATCTCTCGGACCCAGCTTGCTCTAAAAGAGCTCCCAAAGATGGAGAATCATGGTGTGTAAGTCCATGTTCTCATGCTGAATCTGAAGCTTGGAATTCATGGTCACCAACATTATACATGCTACTGTTTCATGATCCTTTCTTTGCTTCTCCCATGCCTCATGTTCATTGGCATCAGCATCAGGTTCATCACCGAGGAGCTCATCTAAAACATATGCCATCCTTTCGAATTTGAGGACTATCCTCACCCCCTTGAACTAACTTGTAAAGTTTGAACCATCTAGTTTTTTGTCAAGAATTGAATAAAATTTAATTTTTGGGTTCATTATTCAACCTAAATATAAGATAGAACTTTTTTAGACATTAGTACATGTAAATGCATATAATTTAAGGTCTTTAAATTAAACACATATTTCCTACTATTTTATCAACATTCAAATAGCCCCTTCTATTAAATTCAGGAAAGCCTAGTCAAATTCATTTTCTTCAGTAGGCAGCATCCATAGCCCATCTACTATGGACCCAGCTATAGCAAGTCAAGCCATAAAAGACAACCACGATTATAACCCGTTCATTTGCATTAAATGCAATTGCTAGTCTATTTAAGTTTTCTTTCACAAGACATGTGTACCCAATTGTATAACTCCTCAAATATGTCTCCAATCTAGCATTAGTTCCAACTAACCCATTTTAATTAAGGAATTAATATCATCTAGTTTCATGACCAAACACATGTTAAGGGAAAGCATGTTGTACATGTCTTTACATTGGTTAATAAGGTTCATATCACAACTTATGATGAAAAGATAATTTACTGCCTTAATATTATTGTATGGATTTTATTGGTGCAACTAGTCTGGCCATGGGCTGGGACTTAACGATGGATATGATTATGATAATAATAATTTTGAGCTATTTGGAATTAATAATCTAAGGGATCATGTTTAAGACTGGTACATCATAATCATTCCATTATGTTAATACTCTACATAGCATGCAAAACAAACAAGGTCCATGTTTAAGTTCTTGCACCTATATCCATAAGCTTTATTCTAACAACTTAAACCACTACTGTAAAACAATATGCAAAATCCAATTCCCATACTAGAAGTAAACTAAGTCATAGAATTCCCTTGTATATGCTTGAACCTAATGCTGATGGAGATTTCCAGGTAGGAGAGGTCCCATTAAAAGTAAATGAGTAGCCAAGTCCAATCCTTACCAAAATAACAACGAACACTTTAATTCATTATACAATAGACAATTATGATTTAGAGATTTAGTTCTTTTAATTGAATAAAGTACTGGACAATCCTCAATTTAAAGTATTTACATGTGTGGTAAAACATTGTTTATTTATTTGATAATCACCTAGACTAAGTTTGAGCCAAACCTTAATCTAGTTATCACATCATTTTCTATTATAGGAATTGAAACCTAAGTCATGAGTAACATACTTTAATAAATTTATAAAAAATCTCATTTCAATATATTATCATTAATCATGCATGGCATAAGGCAGTCTCTAATACAACTATTTTTTAACTAAATTGTTAATGAACATGCGAGCTTGCATGGTGAAATTTGAAAACATAAAATTAACCCTAAGGATTCCTAAGCATGGCATGATTGACATAATCTAAATTGAAACGTTCAATAGATGCTTATAAGGTTTATAAAATTAAAAAAAGAATCAGAGCATTTAAGATTAGAGCATAACCAGTTGATGTGTGCCTTCCCCTTTGGTGAGATAATCCCTTAGAGAAATTCGATAGAACTCTATTAGAACAAGCCTCCAAACCAAGATGGCCTCTATGGTGTCCACATAGAACCCACCGACATAAACCTCACTTAGAGGGAGAACTCATCAGTTAACAAGCAGCTACTAAACCACTCATACACAACCGCGAAACTATAACTTAGAAGGCTCTTTCTAAAATAGGAATAAACCTTTAAAAGAATTCTTGCAAAAGTGGAGAAACTCATGGAGGCTCTTGGAAAAAACTCCCGAAGAAAAGGAGTCAAAACTTAGACAAAGGATGAGCTGAAGTAAGTTGAAAGGAGACGATGATGGGGCTATATATAGCCCATGGGGGAGTAAAAATGCTCCCCCAAAACTGATTTGGGATTGGTGCAACCATGTGGACTTGGGAACCCATGTGAGCTACTCCCCAAGATTAGCACGAAGCAGCTTGCAGATCAAGGCAAGTCCCTCACATGGGCTTACCTTGGCTATGCGGGCTTTTTGAGAAACCATACAAGCCTGCCTGCAGCATGGGCTTGTGAGATTTCTTGCAAGCCCGAATGTGCCAAGCCTCGCGGGCTTCTACAAGTGCTACTTGCGCTTGTGAGCTTTCCTATAAGTGTTTCCAAGTAATGCTTGTAATCCCACAAACCCGAGAGCACTCCTAGCACTCCTGCAGGCTTACCTCACGAGCCCTTGTGAGATTTCTCACAAGGCCCACTCACGGGATTCTTGTTCAATTAAACCTTTCCCCTTTATTTCTCATTACACATGGTCAACCAAAATTTGTCCATCCAAAATGAGTTAGACTCTCCCTTTTATTCTTGGTATAAACTCGTCTATAAGTACTTTATTTAGTCCGGTGAATGCTCAGTGTGTGTGACCTCATAGGATCCCGAAGTATAGAGACGTTAAAGGTTAACCTAAACATGGTTTCCCATTCAGGAACCTTTAGGCTCAGTGTTCCAAACCTATATGGAACCTGATAACTCTAGATGATCAAATGGGGAATCTAGCAAAGGCGTATGATCCCTGATACATGAAAAATCAACTACCTTTGACTTGGTCTGATTCTGCACTAGTAACTAGTATATTACTCTTTCCATCAGGTTATGTACCATTAGTTTATTGAGCTCGGATTAAGTGTTAGCTCATGTAATAGCCATAGCTATGTTGTAAATTAACTTGTTCATGAAGAACACCACTCGCCTTTATGTATTAAGATTGAATACAAACCCGTTCTATCAATCTCATACTCTGATTAGAGTTTTATGATTGTGTCACTTCAACAAGAGGCCTTAAGGTACAACTCCCATTATATCACTCTATCGGTAGCGATGGATCCCATCTTGACTACTTAGCTTACTGATAAATGATAATCACTATACTCGCAATCACCCCATCTTGATCACTAGGGCATGAATATGTATTACCCAAAGTATAACAACTCTCGCACAAGGTAACCAATATCTCAGGTCTGAGGATACTCGTACTGCTACTGCAAAAAGATATGATACCAACACATGGATATAGTTAATTCCAAGTGCTTATCTTATAGCGACCTCAAATTTATTACCCATACACATTCATTTGTTAACTCAAGGTACCACCTTTAGCTCGTGAGATCGACTACTTAGATCAAACCCAAGTAGTAAGCATACACATGCTAGTTTGTTTTCTTCATTGATATCTAGTCTTAATGAAACTATGACTAGGGATATTTAGACTTTGCATAGTAACACGTGTGTGCAATTCTCACATCACATAGCTCCCACCATGTCCTTGCACTTTCATGCTATGAAACAGTCATAGACTTTATCTTATTATATAAATGAACATATACATATTCTTAATAGCTTATATATAATACCAAAGAAATACATGATCTAGAAATAATCTTCAACATATAATAAAGATGCCTTATTATTGATAAAAAATAATCTGAAATTGTTTGTGTATTAGTGACAAATAAAGATATATCACCCTAATTGCCTCTAGGGCATACATGATGTCTAATATAATAGTCTTGGCAATGAAGTGTATACCCTTAGCACATTCAATCCTCGTGTCCATGAGCGCTTGAACCTTATCTTGCATCAAGTTGACCTTATCTACTAGGATGTTAAGCTTCTTGTGGATAGTGAACCCATTTTCAGAATCCACTGATGAAGTAGATTAAGGAAAAGGCTTGCCCATTAGAAATCACCATCTTCTATAACTCTATAACAATGTCTTCCATGTTTTCCTTTATAACAGCACAAGCTGATTGAGTTTTGGATCCTTTGCAAACAAGTCCATAACAGGCTTGTCCATTTTCTTGATAACATCATCCACCTTCTTATCATAAGCTATCATAAGGTTGGACATCTTCTCCATGTTACGACACATGTTGTGTTGCACATCATTATTAAATTTGAGCTTGTTCAATATTTGCTTTAGGAGTTTATCTGTGTTTTTCTTTATTACAGCCTGTTCCTATCCAAACTTGTGAAACAAAGTCACTCGATCACCCAACATGTAATGGATGTTTCTAAGCTACATCATTGTGTTGTCCACGCTACTCTTAACTCTTCATGCGAAAATGTTGGTGATGACTTTGGAGGTAGTAATGAAAGAGGCTAATGCGTTCAATTGAGCTACAGAGTCAGACAGTCCATTAAGGATGGTTACCATTTTATCCACAAGGTTTTTAACACTCTCCTTGGCTAGATGGTTCTTTATTATTAATAAGCTCCCTTATATGCGCCTGAATTCTTCATAGTAGACACAATCCATGGGTAGACTAGTATGCTCCTCAAACTCAAGCATTGGAGCCTTCTTCTTTTTCCCTGATTTCGTCAATTCCTCAACTTATATCACTTGACTTACTACTGCATCTAACTTACTGTTCAATTTGAGAAGAATACATAGCCCTTAGAATCTCCTTATTATGGCTAAGATAGATGAATCATCAGTATCCTCTTAGACTTGATTGCTACTGGTGAGGGTTTCTTCCTTTGCTATAAAATTTGCCTCGACACTACTTATATCTGCTATAATTTCCTCCCAAGTGTAATTTTCAGTTTGAGGAACTTCTTCAATTAGAGGGATTAAATGGGTAGGAGTTGGATTTGAAGAAGGGGTAGTTTTAGAAGTGATTGATAGTGGAATTGGGTTAGAACTTACATTTTATTGAGATGAGGAAGGTAGAGAATTTATAGTTTCATTTACAATGGGAGTTGGTTGAGATTTTGTAGGAGAGGGAACGAGTGAATTTGTAGTAATTAGAGGTCGTGAAGAAGGGTTGAATCTTTCTTAGGGAGAATTTGGTAAAGATGTATAGATAGTAAGTGTAGGTGTGGGGGAAGCAATTTTAGATGCCTGTTGGTTAGCTATTTCATCCAAGGAAGGATCAGCTTCAAGCAACTCAACTTGTTGAGTGTGAATGGGTGAAGTTGTAGGTTCATCAAAACAAGTTGATTCCTCAAACTTATCTTAGCTAATTTCTTGTAGCTCATCCTCACTTACAATAAGCTTTAGGTTCCTCCTTGCTCTGTTGGGGGGCACTCCTATTCCTTTGGACACCCTTAATCTTCTTCTCACTGTGATTAAATGAAGTCACAACTTGAGGGTCCACTTGGGAAAATTTTCATTTCTTTTTCTTCAACTCCTCTATATGTCAATGGTCTTCATCTTCTTAACCTTCTCTACAAACTCAAGATTGGGAGGAGGTAAATTTTTTTCATAAATTTTCTCCTCTTCCTCTTTTTCTGCCCTTGTCTTGTGCTTTTGCTTCTTCTTAGGCTTCGCCTTAGCAAGAACTACAACTTTCTTCTTCTTAATTAGGCTGGCCTTTTTCTTTGCTTGCTTAGCTAATAAACTCATTACAGCCTTTGCCTTCATCAAATGCTCCATGATAGGATGTTCATCTTCTATTTCAAGCTCAGTCTCCTCAACTTCATCTATCTTTGAGTCCATATCTTCCTTGAGCACATCTTCAAGCACTCTATAGGTACAACTTTCATCTTCTTCAACTTAATAACTTAGATCTTAGCGTATCCAGAATGTAGAGTGGAGAAGTGTAGGGCTTGGAAGCATCCTGGACCAAAGATTTTTCTTATTTGAACCAAGCAGCTACCCCTCGCATGCTCATATTTTTCTACATTGATCTTAAGAGCCTTCACTATGACTGTAATGAAATAGCCATAATGGAACATAGAAGTTACTTTGGTGAGATGGTGAAGGATCAATACATGCCAATTTAGCTACTTTCTAATCACTAGGTGGTAGACTAAGCATCTATCAAATTTTGTGTAGCTAAAGAGAGATCCCATCTTGGGTAGGAGACATTTCACCAAGAGATCATGGCAAGCCCTTGCCCTCCAAGTTAATCTAGAAGCTCTAATTTCACTAGAGCCATAATCTCCTGGAAATTCCCACTCTTCTAGGATATCCACATGTTCTTCGTCTCTGTTATTTCGTAGCTTAGTTCCTTTCACATATATTTAGAGAATGATTCCAATCAGCTTTGTGGAGATTAAGTAAGACTTTCCATCAATCTCTATTGCCAAAATGTCAAGAAACCCCTCTATTGTGTATAGGTTAGTGTAGAAGTTCTTCATCATATCCTTGATAGAAGGTCCATCAAGGAATAAGAAATTTCTTATGTTTTTCTCCTTTATCACCCTCTTCAAAATAATTATTCTCTAGCAAGCTATTGTATTTCACTTCGTACACAGGGCCATACTCCCTCTTTGCAATACCCCATTTAGTTAGGGTAAATACAGTTCCTTAAGGCAAAATCACCTTCCCAGTTTCGCCCACTATATTGACATACATATTTCTCCATGACTTGTACTTGAAAATAAATTACTAATAATTTATAGTTCCTTTTTGATTCGTAGATGCCATTTGTAGTTGATGATTTGAGTAGAGAGAAATTAGGGATTTGAGAGAAAGAAAACACTTGCACTTTAAAAGCAAGTGAAACTCTCTCTCTCTAGCTTAAGTCTCCTTTATATAGCCACAATAACTGTAAGACAATACATGTCCTTTCCATAAGCAAAGATCAAAGTGAATAGTGAGATTGAACAAAATATTAACTGACTTAGTAAAACACTACTGTTTAAGTAAAAATAAATTAAATTTAAAAATTCTAAAATATGTGAGATTTAACTTTAACCGAGTGAAACTTAAACAAATGGTATTTACGAAGCTGAGTGAATACAAGTTATTTCAAACAAGTCAGCACAACATTGATTTAGATTTGGACACTTAGGCATAATCTGGAAATTTTCATCAAATTGGATTCGCCATGCCAATTAGCTCGTTGACTGTGTTGAACTACTCCTTTGCTAAAGGCTTTGTAAAAATGTCTTTGCACCGCTCCTTCTATTAGAACATATTCTAATTTGACATATCCTCTTAGCACATGATCCCTTATGAAGTGATGTCTAATATTGACATGTTTTATCTTACCATGTTGAACTTGATTTTTTGATAGGTCAATTGTGCTCTTATCATCACACATAATTTTGAGGCATTTAGACTTTATAACATAATATTCCAGTTGCTTCTTAATCCATAATAGTTGTGCTACGCAACTTCCTATTGCCATGTACTCAGCTTCTATAGTATTCACCACGATAAAAGTTTGCTTATTTCCATACCATTATACAAGGTATTCTCCAAGGAATTGACATCCTCCTATGGTACTTTTACAATCGAGCTTGTCCCTACCATAGTCAGCATATGTGTATCCTCTAGGAGTGAATCTGAGCTATTTAGATACCCTAACCCTATATTAATAGATCTTTGCAAATATCGGAGAATTCTCTTACTAGTAGCTAAGTGAGATTCTCTGGATTCAGTTTGATGATACGCACAATAGCATAGCCTACTAGCTATTAAGTAAAGAAGTGATCCAATAATACCTCTATAGAACTTACTATCTCTAGGCCTACCAGCCTTATGAATACTCAAGATAGTGTTTGTAGTCATGGGAGTTGACATTGGCTTTGTATTCTTCATATCAAACTTCTTCAAGACTTTTTTGGCATACTTCGCATGGGTAATGAAGATTCCATCTTCAGTTTGCTTGATTTATAATATATGGAAAATGTTGAGATCTCCCATCATTAACATTTCAAATCACTTTTCATTTGCTTCTAAACTCCTTGGAAAGTCTTTCATTAGTTGCTCCTAATATGATATCATCAACATATACTTGAAGTAATAACACATCTTCTTTTCTTCACTTGATAAATAGAGTTGTATTTACTTTTCCTCTTTCGTAGCCTTTGTTGAGTAGAAAGTTTGTCAACCTCTCATACCAAGCACAGGTGCTTTCTTCGAACCATACAAATCTTTCTTAAACTTGTATACGTGCTTTGGATTTTCGGCATCTTCAACTCCAGGCGGTTGATGCACATAAACTTCCTCTTGAATGAAACCATTAAGGAATACACTTTTAACATCCATTTTTAATATTTTAAAAATCATATGGGAAGCAAAAGCATACAAAATCTTGATATCTTTAAGCCTTGCTACAGGTGCATAGGTCATGTCGTAATCAATCCCTTCTTACTGGTTGTAGCCTTGCGCAGCAAGCCTAGCCTTGTTTCTCATAATATTTCCATCTTCATCAAGCTTGTTTTTGAATACCCATTTAGTTCTAATGAATTATTTTCCACTAGACTTTGGTATTAGATCCCAAACATCATTGAATTAATATAAATCTTCTTGCATTGCAATCACCCAGTAATCATCACCTTTTACATGTTCAAACTTCTTTGGTTCAATCAATGAGATAAAAGCTAAATGGCTCATCATTTTAAGCTTACCTCACATCATTACATGATTATGAACAGCATCAACAATGCTTTCAATTAGGTGATTGCGATGAGTTCTAGTCTCTTTTGGAAGATTTAAATCTACAACTAGAATATCCATACTGGGTTATTGCTATTATTCTTGATCTTCTTCATTGAAGTTGATTAAAAGATCTTCATGAACTTTAACTTCCTTAATATCTTGGTCTTGTGCTGAGTTGGGTAGCATAAAGTGTGGCATGTTGAATAGATTATTTGCTTGGTTTAATCCTTCATTTTCATCAAAGGCATGTCTACCCGCATTGTTAGTTTCATCAAAATCCACATGCATAGACTCCTCCAAAAGACCAGTTCTTTTGACATATATCCTATATGCCTTATTGTTAGTTGAGTAACACTAAAAGATACCTTCATCTCCCTCAGTATCAAACTTACTTAGTTGCTCCATGGTATATAAAATAAAACACATACATCCAAAAGATCTGAGATGACCAATCATAGGCTTGCGCCCTCGCGAATTAAAACTGATTAAGGATATAACAAGCTGTGTTATAGTACCTCCCAAAACTACTTTGGTAGATTTTTATCACTCAACATAGATTGAGCCATCTCAATTATGGTTTTGTTCTTCCTTTCTATAATCCCATTTTTTAGGGAGAGTAAGGAGCAAAACATTTGTGGTCAATACCATTTACTGAACAAAATTCTTTGAAATGGAAGTTCTCAAATTCACATCCATGATCAATATCAAATTCTAATGATTTTAATTCCTAATTTGTTCATTATCCAATTAATCAGCTTGACAAAAGACACAAAGGTTTCATCTTTGCCACAAAGCAAATTACCCAAGTGCTCGTGAAGTCATCCCCTACAACCAAGGAAAACCTCTTTCCGCCCATACTCATAGATTGAACAGGGCTAGAAAGATCCAGGTGTAGGAGCTCCAACGATCTCTTAGTTACTACATTGTTGATTGATCTAAATTATTTTTTAGCTTGCTTACTAAGTTGACAAGCTATGGAAAGTCTATCTTTTTCGAAGCTGATACTGGGTAGATCAATAATTAATTGCTTTTTGGCTAGATTGGATAAAATATTCATATTTATATGACTAAAACTTTTATGACAAAACCGCAAACTCTCCTCATTAGATATAAGACAAACATTAGTGGAACTAGAAATATGTCAATCATATAAATATTGTTAACTCAGAAAGCAAAGAGTATAGTATAATCAGTCTTAAAGCCAATTACCGATAATCCTGCTATGTCAAACATAACATCTTTCCTTTGTCAAAAAAATGGGCTACGCTAAGCAAGTTGAACTTCAATCCTTTAATAAGAGATACCTCTTCAATTGAAGGACTAACACCCACTATGCCACTTCCACCAATGTTGCCTTTTTGGTTATCTCAAAAGTTTCACTCCCATTTCTTTTAAGCTCCAATGAGATGAAATAATTATCATCTCGAGTCATATGCCTCGAGCAACCATCATCCAAATACTACATTCTAGAGTCATCAACGAATCTCAAGGTCACTTGCAAAATAATTAAGTATTTTTAGGTACTCATGCCTTTGGGTTGGGTCCTCCCTTGTTAGAAGTGCTTATTTTACTCAAGTTAAACTATTCATAATACATTTTCATGCTTGCAAAAGACAATAGCATATCCAACTTTCCCACAAAAATCACATGCTGCTTATGGTTTGGGCTGCCTCGTTTTCACTTTGGAAAAGCTTTCTTTTTTATTAGAGTTGTGAGTTTGGTTACTCAAAGCTGAGCCATTTATTGGAGGAGGTACTTGTACTTGTTCAAATCTGTTAAATCAATAATCAAATCATCTAATTGCTTAGTGAGCTTGCTATTATGCCCCTCATGAACTAACCTTTTTCTTTAAGAAAGTACATATCAAGGTATAAGGAAGCAACAATGTCTTCTAAATCGTCACATCTGCTCACTAGCTTCTTGATTTTTTCCCTCAATTATTGGTCAAATTCATAACATGAGTACATAGGTGAATTCTTCTATGGATAAAGGGAGATCAGGATACCTCATCTTAGGGGATTTTTCCCTTTATTCCTCAAAGCATTTTGGTCAGTAGTGGAATTGTTAACATTTGAGCCTGAGTTGATCTTTCACCTCTTTCTCCATCAATAATGATCAAGTAGAGGTTGGCTGAATCGTGTGCTTCTTCATCAGATGATGAGGTTGTTAGACATAATGTATGCCTTACAAGTAGTTAGAGTGATGTATCTTAATAAGTTATAATGTACAAACGGTTTTGGATTATTATTTAATAATAATTAAGGAATCTTTGTTGTTTATCAGAGCTTTTATTTATTTATATATCTCGCTGGTATCATATATTTTTAGTAATATGTATATGCGCATTGATAAAACAAAGTTTGTGACTACTTTATAGCATTAAAGTACGAGGACATAGTGGAAGCTATGTAGAGTGAGACCTGCACATACGTGTTACCATGAATAGTCTAAATATCCCAAGTCATACTTTCATTGAGACTGGACATCCATGAAGCAAACAAACTAGCATATGTAGGCTTACTCCTTGGATTAGATCTAAGTAACCGATCTCACGAGTTGAAGGTGATACCTTGAGTTAACACATGAATGTATTCAGGTAATACATTGGAGACCGCTATAAGATAGACACTCGGAAATAACTATATCCATGTATTAGTGTCATGTCTTATTGCAGTAGCAGTACAAGTATCCTCAAACTAGAGATACTGGTTACCTTATATAGGAGTTGCTATACTTTGGGTCTTACTTATTTATACCCTGGCGATCAGGATGACACAGGTGATTACGGGTATAGTGATGATCATATGTTGGTAAGCTAAGTAGTTAAGATGGAAACAATCACTCCTGATATAGTGAGATAATGGGAGATGTACCTCAGGGCCCCTTGTTGAAGTGACACACTCATAAACGTCTGATTAGAGTATAAGATTGAGAGTTGTTCACAAGATTTTTACTATACTCGTTCCGATAAGCTTATCTTCGGTAACGATGCCAAAAACCTTGTTCCCCACTTTTCTACTGATAAGATAAAAGTTCTAAATATGAACAGGTGCTGTCAGTACCGCTTATCAAATAGAAAAATGATGACCACTGCAAGTATATAGTTGCGATGTAGTTTTAAAAGATATCGATCCCAAAGGGAAAGAATTCGATTCTAAGGACCATCTAGAGTTACGGAACAAAAGAAATAAGATAATTTGTATTAGAGGTTTTGGATGACAGACTAATGAATGGACAAATAGATGAATAGATTAGAGAAGATGTAAACAATATATAGCTATTCCCTAAGAACAAGTATAGTAGAGAAAAACATGCAAAATCATCAAGAAGATTTCATACACTAGATAACTTTAACAAACATGGTTCTAGACGCCCAAATATTCAATAATTCATCATACAGCAACATATGAAATGACTTTACTAGATCTAGGGTAAATGAATTATGACACTTATAAGAACCTGGATAACAATAATACTATGCTTAGTATGGGTAGCTCTCACATAGCCAAATTTAGCAAGTTACCATTCCAAAAATGTTAGCTCACTAAATAGCGATATAATCATAGATCTAGTGATTATACATAATCTTGTTGACCCCGAAATCACTTTTAAAGTTAACTCGAAAGCATATAATGTGATTAATATAAATTACGCAAGAAGAAATACTCATTATAACACATAGACATATCATAAACTTCAAAATAGAAAGTAAAAGTAGAAAACAAAGTAAAGTTGTAAGGTATGCAAGTGAAAGCTAAAGTTGATCAAATCGTATCCCCTCTTTAATGGGAGTCGTCAATTCCCACAATTCCTATGTCTACTTTAAATTTGGTCTCGACTTGTATAGAACTTCAGCTAGGATGCTATTCTTCATGAATATCAAACAAATGAATGTTGAAGAATGAAATCTTTTATTGATAAGTGTTTTGCAATTACACTCGTACAACAATCGCTCAAATTTATGGAGAAATCTAGTGCTCGAAATAAGAATCGAATCACTTATACATTTTTCTCACTATAACTTTGAACGTAGAGAAATCTATACTATTTTCACTCTCTATCTATGCATAAACGTTTTCTTCATCTACCATGCCATGCACCACACTATGCCAAAAAAATTGGTTGGATGTGAACCCTATTTATAGAGTGCGATGGGTTGCGTCTATCCAAACGAAGAGTCGTGTCCATTGGGGAAGGGTTGCATTACATCAATATGATTAGATGTAAAGTTTCATCCACATCTATAATGGAAATGCACCTTTTAATGATTGGATCTCTTCCAAAAGGTGTCTTTTTATCTGATAGTTGATGGCAGTTGATCGTTCTTATCTGGAAGTTGGTAGTTGAGAAGAGTTGAAGTCGCGAGCGTGATATATGTGTCGTGATCGTGACTATTGATTGTTAATTTTCTGCTTTTGAAGAATGACAAGTCACGACCATGAATGGGTGTCATGATCGTGAAATGTGTTTTTCTTCATGTTTCTTTTTTGCAACTTTTTCGATCTTTGACAGTTTTGATCCTATGCCATTTCCTTATGTTCCATGCATCTTTTTGCACCTTTTTCACTCTTTTTACATAGAGTTCCATCTTTGATCATTTTACTCCCAAGATTCACTTAGTTTCTCCACTTGCATAAAAATAACTACATACCACGTGAAATATTTTATATGAAGTATAAAATGACTTTAAGCCATATCGTTTTTTGATTAAAAATATCAAGATAATAAGTGTAATTATACACTTATCACACCCCCTCACTTAACTTTTTCCTTGTCCTCAATGTAAACACAACTGAAGTGTATAAATTAGTAATTCAAGTTCATTACTCATTTGGTGAAAGACTATTGTAGTGAGTACCACATTCCCACATTGCATAAAGTTCAAGTAAAAATTCTAAATTTCCCACAAATTAGTAATGTGCTATTTATATAGTTTAGTTGCATACCTTTGCTCTTAATGGAGGATCAACCGGATTGTATCTTCATATAAGCGTTATATGCTCACTCAAATATTTCATTCTCTCAAGTATAGTATAAAGTATAAAGGACAAAGGGGGCACGTTTTGAAAAGATTGATCTCAAGGCTTTTTTAGGTAACCTAGGATGTTAAACACTCTTAGTGGTTGCATTTTTTACTCCATACCACTCTCCCCTTTTTTATTGGTTGCATTTTATGCTCCATACCACTTTCTCTCTTTTTTTTTCTTTTAAGAATATGCTATTGAAGTACAAATTTGTACTTTGCACCCATTTTTCAATCATTGAATGGTTGCAGTTTCTACTCCGTACCAATCCTCACCTTTTGCATAACTCATTGGTTATCCTCTCTTTCTTTTGATTTTTCTCTCTTAATACCTTCATCCTTTATTGATCACTTTCTAAGTATTATGGTTATAGTTTCCCAACACTTTAAACACACTCAATACTTATAGGATGTATTCGAAAATAGCATATAAAACTCATAATAAGAACACTACTATATATTACTCCACTACTAACTTATCGGTAGCATTAAACTAAAACTATATAACTTATACTAATTCATGTTGCTTTGAAATATATATCGAAACTTACTTGGAATGTTTCTTTAAATGTTACTCACAACTCATCCTTGCCAAATGCTAAATGTTATGCTATGAAGCGCTCACACATAGAAGTAAAAATGAAAAGAAAAAGAAATTTGAACCCAGTTTTTCATTCTTCCGAACTTGAATCTGAAGGCCTCGGTGAGATATCCATATTCTTCATTCTAATGTATGAACTCAACTTGTTGTTCAAAGAAATGTTAGATTTCATTAGCTGATGAAAATCTTGCTGTATGGAGGCTATATCTAGGCATGCTTGATCGACATCTTTAACGAACTTCACTCCCCAGTATCATGTGTACTCTCTGAGGCTTGTCTTGATCCATTACTTCTGATTTGAACCTCTTCAATATCTTCATCGTATTAGTTTTCTCAAGAAGTAGATCTTTCTGTCGGTTTCAGCTTCCTTACCCTTACCCCATATGGTAGAAACATAAATCTTCCTTCGTCTTCTTTGACTAATCCTGCTCTCTTCATATATACTCCTCCCATAAAGTTAAATTTCTCTCTTGGACTATATTGATATGGTAATTGGTTCTTCACCCCCAAAATAATCTCGCAAATCGTATTTGTACCTCTAACTCTAGCCTTTTTATGTGTAGTAAGACTAGTGATGGATTCCAAGATATACATCAGAATTTTGGCTGCAATTGTGAAACCGTGTACTCCAATATAACCAAGTCTTTCATCGACACTTTAGTAGTTTCTTGTCGGAAGAAAAGGCTTTGAGAAATAAAATTTTTAAGGTAAAGAAGGCTATTACTCCGAATGTTTTTGTTGGATGAGTTTTTGACATCGTATAGAACCAATCCCATTAACTCAGTTCAAACACTCGTTAAATCATAATATTCTTCCTTGTCAATCTCTTCATAAGTTTCTCCTAGAATAAACCACTTAATCAAATCCATTAAAGTAAACTTATATTCTTCCCCTTCATTCCTAAATTTCCTCTTCAAGAAATTCCCATCCTCTTGAATAGTAACCAAAAACTCGAGGACCCATCCCTCGATGAACGGAAAAAGCCTATTCAGAAATTTTTCCAATCCAAATAGCAAAAAATACTCTTCTACTTCCGCATGAATAACAGCATCAATCGCAAAAGTAGGATCATAGAAAAGTGTACCTTGGATATCAAAGTTCTTGATCCTCAAGTATCTTTCAAGTTCTTCTTCACTATAAATTGGAAAAGGAAATCAATACTTGTTTTGTTGGTTGACCAATTTGTTCTTCCCCTTAGTTGTAGCTGATTTCTTGGGAGCCATTGAATTCAAGAGTTTGAAAGAAGGATTTGTGTTTTGATTTTGTGAAAAACAGAGAAAATTTATTTGCAAGAGATTGTAGTTATGTAAAAGAGTGATTGATTGTGAAAATAAACTAGGAAAGTAGTTATATATATATAGGAAATTGGGTAATTATGGTTGTTTTAACGGATATATACAATTATAACCGTTAGAAAATAGAGCCATTACAACAATAACTGCTGTGAAATTGCACCAGTTGCGATCATGAAAGACAATCACGTTCGTGACTTTCTCCATACAGAAATTCAGGAGCGCGATATAGGTCGCGATCGCGATATGTTTAAAATCCAAAATATTTTTCACTTTTCTTTTATTACTAAAACTAACTTAAAATACACACAAACAATATAATATATATTACTATATAATACTATATATATATATTGGAAAACATAAGAGATTTAAGTATCAATGGAGTTTCTCGACCTCTTGACTTCATATTTATGGATGAAATCTAACTTAACAACTTCTTGAATGCAAGCATCAATCATGTCAAGTTTTATACATATGTTTTCATTCATTAGATATTTATCAGCCTTACCCATGTTAAATTCAATAGTATTGTCATTTATCCTTAACTTAATTTTACCTTTCGACACAAATCTATCTGCTTTGCTAGTATGCATAAAAGGTCTTCCTAAAATTATAGGACATTTTTCATCATATGAAAAATCTAGCACAACAAAGTCTGTTGGAAAAACAAATTTATACACTTTAATTAGCACATCTTCAATTATTCCAAAAGGATGTTTAATAGATTGGTTAGCCAATTGCAAGACCATATTTGTCCTTTTAACTTCATCATCAAGCTTCAACTCTTTGAAGATCGATAAAGGCATAAGATTTATACTAGCCCCAAGATCACATAAACATTTTGGAAAGGAAATGTTTCCAAGTTCACATGGTATTGTTAAAATTCCTGGATCTTTAAGCTTAGTGGGCATTATAGCAGTTATTATTTTGCTACAATCTTCAGTTAAAGATACTTTCGATATTCCTTCTAAACTACACTTACGAGATAAAAGTTATTAAATAAACCTACCATAGTTTGGAATCTGTGTAATGGCTTTAATGAATGAAAGATTGATTTCAAGACCTTTAAGTTTGTTGATGAACTCTATGAATTGCTTATCCTCATTGTTTTTCTTCATTCTTTGTGGAAATGGTGATCGAAGGAGATTAACCTTTTCGAATTTAGGTTGTTCATCCACTCCTACTTTATCATTTGATTTACTCGGATAATCATTCGGTACTTCAACAACATCATTAGCAAGCATAACCAAAGGATTTGGTTTATCTACTAATTTACCACTAAGAAGGGCTATAGCATGCACATTTTCTTTAGGATTTCCTTCTGTGTTACAAGGTAAATGGCCTTTTGATAAGTGTATAATTACACTTATTATCATATAAATTTTATACAATAAACACTGTAGTTTTAGTCATTTTTATACTTCATATAAAAGATTTCAAGTGGTATCTAGTTATTTTTTATGCAAATGTAGATACTAGGTAAATCTTGGGAGTAAAATGAGCTAAAGTGGAATTCTATGAAAAAAGAGTGAAAAAGGTGCAAAAAGATGCGTGGAACTTAAAGATTTGGCCTAGGATCGAAGCTGTCGAAGATC